>JAKUBJ010000090.1:0-44392 GCA_030566855.1 Tortispora sangerardonensis | reverse complement strand
GAACTAGAGGTCTGGATTGGAAATCTAACGATAGTACAAAGGTTTTAAATTGAAGTTGTTTCTATTTAGTTTACCCTGAATAGTATTTTCTCTGTAAAGCTAACCGCACAAAAGTAGGGTTTACTAATAAAAACTTTTCACCGTCACGCTAAATTTTGTAAACTCACTCACAACTAGCCTTAATTCATGACCTAGTTATCTCTATCTCATCCATCTTATACCTTTATACATAAAAATATCATATAATCATGAAGGTAAGTTTAGACAGAAATCTGCTGAAGTTTATGTTTGAATTGTTATACTAACATTATATAGCTTAATATTGCTTACCCCGCCAACGGCACCCAAAAATTGGTTGAAATCGATGACGAACACAGAGTCCGTGTCTTCTATGAGAAGCGTATGGGACAAGAAGTCGAAGGTGACTCCATTGGAGATGAATTTAAAGGATACGTATTCAAGATTACCGGTGGTAACGACAAGCAAGGTTTCCCTATGAAACAAGGTGTTATGCATCCTACCCGTGTCCGTCTTTTGATGTCTAAGGGACATTCTTGCTATCGTCCTCGCCGTACTGGTGAGCGCAAGCGTAAGTCTGTTCGTGGATGTATTGTTGGTCCCGATCTTGCTGTTTTGTCCTTGGTTGTTGTTAAGCAAGGTGACAATGATATTACTGGTTTAACCGATGCTTCTGTTCCCAAGCGTCTTGGACCCAAGCGTGCTAACAAGATCCGCAAGATGTTCAACCTCGACAAAGATGATGATGTCCGTCAATTTGTTGTACGAAGAGAGGTTGTGAAGGGTGATAAGAAATACACTAAAGCCCCTAAGATTCAGCGTCTTGTTACTCCTCAACGTTTACAACGTAAGCGTCACCAAAAGGCCCTTAAGGAGCGCCGTGCTGAAGCATCCCGAGAAGCTGCTACCGAATATGCTGAACTTATTGCTAAGCGTATTGCTGAGGAACGTTCCAAGAAGTTAGAGCTCCGCAAACGTCGTGCTTCATCTTTACGTGCTTCTCAATCTGCTGCCGTCGCTACTCAGTAGATTAATGGATAAAATACTTTACGAATCTTCTATCAACAACAAAAACCCCCTTGGTTAAGTATCTATCAATGATATCAACATGTATTTAAATATCTTTAAACGTAATAATGTAGTAAGTAAAGCAGCAGTGAGGGTTCAGATCATGTTGAACATCTTAAGAACATGATTTAATGTATATTGTGTATCGGTGGCATGATAACATCCAGAGTTGTCAGGAAGACATACTCTTTTGGTTGCAAACTGTGTCAAGCATCGACTGTTAAACTAGAAGCTACTCTACTTTCAATAGCTTTATATCTATTAACTCTGAAAGTATCTTTCTTCATGAGCTTCGGCAGAAGAACAAGTATATCCTTGTTAATGGCCGATTGAGATAATTCTGATTCTAAAAGATAATACCCAACAAGTGTATCCATACAAGGAACAATATCAGGTTCTTCTTGATTAAGCTCTTCGATCTTGGCTATCTCTCTTTGAAGAACTTCTAAACGCTTATCAAGATCAAACTGCTCAAGAACCCAACGCTGGTAAAACCAACCAGACTCATCTTGGGGATCAATCATCACTGACTCATCTACGATATCTAACTCAGACTGTATTCTTTCTGCGTTTATACTTGCATTATCTTCTGAATCAAGAAGTCTGCCTACCATCACAGTACGATGATGCCACGCAGAATAGTTACTATAATCTTTTCTCACAAATCTGTAAGTATACTCCAATTCAAGTTCAGTCATATCTTGATTCAGGAACTTCTTAAAACTATCAATTATGTATCTTCGATAAGCCCAACCATGAAAATTACGGCCATCGGATTCTAGCAATTGATTTACAAGAGCTAGTTCCTTTTCCCAACTAATCTCGGGACCTCCTTTCTGAAGTAACCACATACGATGTGTCCATATCCAGTACACTTTTGGATTACCAACTAACAAGCCAAGGCAAAATTTAAGCTCCTTCTTAATTACTTCGATGTTAAGTGATTCACCGTATTGATTCACAAGAATGTCACGTCTGAAATTCCATGCTGAATAAAATTTAACATCAATTGCAAGAAGTGCAGTCGTTATATCTAAAGATTCTTTGTTATAAGTACTGGAATCTCTCAAATCGAATACTTTATTACGTAAACTTGTCCACTTTTCAATTTGTTGCAAATCTTTCGATTTCTTGGATTTCCTATCTCTAACTTCCGTCATTTCTTTCTTACAAAATATATGACATTACCAGTCTTCTTAAAGTGAAAAAAACACAAGATGAAACTTGAGATAAAGAATCAAAAAAAGTGGGTTATAGACTCTCTAAGATGTATTTACTTTTATATCCGATTAGTGTAGTAATAGTTTAGGCGATACCGCTAAATGCACACCTCTTTGTAGTAAGGTCCGTCTACGGGATACGCCAAAAGAAGTGAATAAGCAACAAGCAAAAATAAAATATAGGTCAGTTGAAAAACAAATACCAAAGATTGGTTTACTCAAGTTTAAGAAATACTCTCTTCTTTTTCGCATGTAGAACGGTAATCATAAAGTAGTTGTTATTTCCGAGTTATAGGACTAACATTTCCTCGAGTTTTTCTTGTGATAACTAAATTCATACCTAGCCTTAAGCTAAATGCTAAAAGCGAGCTATCTAAAAAATTTGAAAAACACGAAGATCAATCTGAAGAAAAAAGACGCAAAAATAGAATTTTTGATTGATCCTCAAAAAATCTATAACCCAGCATATAAGATTAATCAAAAAAACATGAAAACTGCCATTAATACAAACAACAACAACCCCCATAATAAGTAATAACGAAATCTTTCTATCTTTCTCTCGTCTGCTTTTTAAGGTTTTAAATGTTTTAAATGTTTTCAAGTTTTGTGTGTGCATCCTTTTTGTCCATCCTTATATCTGTATTTGATTCACATCAATCTCATTAGATAATAGCATGTCATAGAGGTGCGTGTGTAAACAAATATGAAACAGATTCACCATTGTGAAGACGACGAATAGATTCTGCAAGTGTTCCAGAAATATCAATAGTTGTCAATTTAGGACAAACTTTCATTTTATCTCCCAAAGGAACAGTGTTAGTGCAAACAACCTTAGTAAGCATGGAATCATTAATTCTTTCTATTGCAGGACCAGATAAAATACCATGAGTGATAAGTGCAATTACTGCTTGCGCATTATGTTGAGTTAATGTCTCAGCAGCTTTAGCAAGCGTACCACAAGTATCTGCCATATCATCAACTAAAATACAAATCTTATCAGTTACATCACCAACTAAGACCATTCTAGAAATCTCATTAGCTCTAGGACGCTCTTTATGAATCAAAGCAAAATTCAAATCTAATCTATCAGCTAATGCTGCTGCTCTCTTGGCTCCACCTGCATCCGGAGATACAATAACAGCATTCTTGTAATCAATATGTTCCTTTATATAACGTAAAACACTTGGCTCGGCATATAAGTTATCTACAGGTACATCGAAGAAGCCTTGGATTTGAGATGCATGTAAATCCATAGTAATAACATGATGGCAACCTGCAGTTTGTAACATATTAGCCATTAACTTAGCTGTAATAGGTGCTCTACTCTTATCTTTCTTATCCTGTCTCGCATAAGGAAAGTTAGGAATAACAACCGTAATACGACGAGCTGATGCTGTTTTGCAAGCATTAATCATAATAAGAAGTTCCATTAGATAATCATTAATAGAATCGCATCCAGTTTGAAGAATGAAAACATCTTCATCTCTAACTGATTCACCGATAGTCACAGATGTTTCCATATTAGCGTATCTTGATACTTTCACTTTACAAAGTGGAATACCTAATTTTGAACTTACCAAATTGGCAAGTTCTGGATGTGAATTACCAGCAAGAAGTTTGATAGAATTTGTAGCCATTCTGCATCAATGTTCTCTGAGTATTTGATTCTCAAAATAACTGATCCTTTCTTTAAAGTCAAATTTATAAGTGATCAACTTGTCTCCTTAAAGTTCGAAACTCTTGTGATCTCTTTTTTTATACAGCAAAAAACAAAAAAAATGTTGACACAATAAAAGGAATGAAAATTAAAGACAAAAATTCTTTTCCATTAAAAAATTGGAAAAAATAGGTTCAAGCAAGTGTAGATTCTACCTTTTTTATTGGTCAACAAATGAAGAATATTTACCGAAATAAGTGTATGCGGACCATATTGGCTAAAAAATTAGAGCCCATAGAAATATGTTTAGGATACATACATAAAATACATAAAAATAAAAATTTAGTAACATAAACAGTATTTTTTAGAGATTTATATGTAAACTCGCATATATCTAATTAAACCGATGTTGAAAACGAGCCATCTTATAAGAATGTATAGTTAACAAAATCGCCGTCATAGTACAACCTGGTAAAAAATAGACAAGATCATTTATCTTATATAGCATCCAACAATAGCAACCCTGCCCATACACATGAAAAGGGATCATGAATCAAATTTTTCATACCAAAATTTCTTAAACTGCTATTTCTGCAACTAATGCAACGTGCTTTACAATATCTTCTTTTTCAAATATAACTTGAATCATTAAAGAACAAGATGGACAAACTGCAATATCTTCACCATCTTCTAGATCACCAAGTGAGATTTGAAACTTATCACCACAAGGACATGGATATGTAAATAGCTGTAAATCAGGATCAAATTCCATATCCTCTATTTCTATCTCATCATATACATTCATATCTTCTTTTCCAACGTCCCCTCTTTTTTGTTAAAATGGGTATTATAAGGAAAATAAAAAAATAAAGGAAGGCAAAGGTCAAAAAAGAGAGAAAGTTGACATAACCTGCTACTCGATCTAAACACCCCGAACAAGCACACACTAACGGTTATATAATTGATAGAAGACCCACTATGGGATATTTGTATAGCGTTCTTCTAATGTCTGAAGAGATAGGGCTTTAAAAAATGCTAACTATAACTATGACCCTAGTAAATAATTAGCAGTCACGAACTTTCTAGTTGCCCTTCCCCCACGCACTAACTACTGTCGATGCACACTAACTATCAATCAACCATTCTACCACTTTATACCTCTCTCTTCTTTTTTTTTATACTTATCATAAAACAACAAAATGGGTATTTCACGAGACTCACGTCACAAGCGTTCAGCTACCGGTGCTAAGCGCGTTTCTATCTGCAAGAAGAGAAAATTTGAACTCGGTCGTCAAGGTGCCAACACAAAGATCGGTGCCAAACGTATTCACACTGTTCGTGCCCGTGGTGGAAACCTCAAATACAGAGCTATCCGTACCGATGCTGGTAACTTCTCTTGGGGCTCTGAGGGTATTTCTCGCAAAACCCGTATTATTTCTGTCGCTTTCCATCCTTCAAATAACGAGTTGATTCGTACCAACACTTTGACCAAGGCCGCTGTTGTCCAAATCGATGCTGCTCCTTTCCGTCAATGGTATGAATCTCACTACGGGACTGCTATTGGTAAGAAACGTGGTGTTAAACAAGAAATGCAAAATGCTCCTGAAAAGGTTTCCAAGAAGGCTGAGCGTAGATTTGCTTCTCGTCAAAAGGACGCCGTTGTTGAAGCTGCCATCGATACTCAATTCGGTGCTGGTCGTCTTTACGCTGTCATTTCTTCTCGTCCCGGTCAAAGCGGTCGTGCTGATGGTTACATTCTTGAAGGTGAAGAGCTTGCTTTCTACTTACGTCGTCTCCAAGCTAAGAAGTAAAATTCTTTCATCAAGAAAATGTCTACTGAATCTAATATCAGTACACCTGAGTGCTATTTCTCAATTCTCATATTTGCAGTCATAGTTTTTCACAATTTTGTATTGCGTTTTGGTTACAGTTTTATCCACAAATACATTTCTTGTTGTTCGTTTTTACATCTACCTTACTATTCACGATTACCTCTCACTTCTTGCTCTCTGATAGGTAGATATACTTATGATCGTATTCTACTAATGATATCATAAAATTTTATTAACTTTATATATTTAAATAAACATGTAGTTGTTTTTATTCCCCTGCTACCATTCTGAATGCATTTAGCATCTCTTCTACATCTTTCATAATCTGTGTGGTCCACTCGCTCATATCGCTGTTAGAAGGATTGTACATTATTGCATTAGCAAACATTAACCATATGTCATGAATAAGTTCTTCAGCATTGGTAATTGTACCTTTAGATACTTGCTGTTTAATAGTACGTAAACAAGTTGCGTTCTTGATCCATGAAGAATAATTAGGTGCTTGGTTATCACTGACAGGGTTTGTAAAAAAAGAAGCTGCTTTATGAGACATAATGTTAGACAACAATGGTGCGCAGGCCGCTTGAAATCGTTTAGGTGTAGGAGTAACTGCAGCTATAGAGTTATCTGGATCTTCATCTTCACCAGCTACAGCGCTTGCTCTTCCACGTCTTCTTCCACTTCTGCGAGTAGATACAGGTGTGGCTATCTTCTGATCTAGTTTACGCCTTTTGGGTTTTGGCGAAGACGGAGTGGCAGTTTGTTCTGATTCTGAAAATTCTCCTTCTTCTTGAGATTCAGCATCAGCAGGCTCAGCAGCTGAATCACTAAGATGCTGTTTTGAAACTATTAAAGCGTTTTCGTCTTCCACATCTAGAGAAGCTTCTGTGTTAGTCTCTGGACGTACTTCTGAAGGTGATTGCGAATCAGTTTCTTGATCTTCTTCTGCTTCTTGAGGTTCATCCATCTCTTCTTGTTCTTCGACCTCTTCTTCATTTGCCTCGGAATCAACTACTAAGTCATTTTCTTCTTTCGCCTCTGCTTCTTCTACTTCTACTTCTTGCTTATCTTCACCATTAGCATCATCTTCTACTTCTGGCTCTTCCATTTGCTCATCTACTTCATGCTCAGCATCAGCTTCTTCGTCTTCATTCTCTGCTTCGCCGTCCTTTTCCTCCTCCTCATCTCCATCTTCCCCTTCTTCGTCTTCCTCCTCGTCTTCCTCTTCATCTCCATCTTCTTCGTCTTCACTTTCATCGCCCTCTTCTTCTTCTTCTTCTTCTTCTTCTTCTTCTTCTTCGCCATCATCATCATCGTCGTCATCCTCATTTTCTTTAACGATATCAACCATAGTAACATCTTCACCTTGCTTTAGTTGATCATCGAGTTCACCTTTCTGTACCTCCTCAATTCTTTTTAACAATTGCTTAAATTTTGTTTCATCGTTGCCAATTTCTTCTATAAGTTTTTCTCTGTATTCCGCATAAAGAATCTTAGCCAACGTTACGACCCAAGGGGGTGGTGAAGTCTTTGTTGAAGATTGTTGAAGACCGTGTTGATTCAATAAGCTTAAATACAATTTCTTTACTTGTTCGGGCTTATACTTCGGTGAAACTATTAAAGGATGACTATTTAATCCTTTAGCAATTGAATCCCATGAAGATTCACCATATTTATAGACGAATTGTGCTACAAGTAATTGATGTAATATTGGAGCTGTAGTAGCCATCTGAATATGGTTGGTGAATGGTAAGTTGGTGCAGAAAATACTACCCTTTTAGTATAACGCTTAAGGTGATATAAGTGTAATAGATTACATAGCTATATTTTGTTAATTATAATAAAACTTTGTAAATTAATGATAGTTTAAGGCATGTACGTACAAAATAGTAAAGCAGACAACAAATTTTGTATGAGTGTGAAAGTGTTGTGATTGTAATGATAAGTGAAAAAAGATCAAAAAATAAGATCTTTGTAATTTTTTTTAGTTGTTGATTATTCGACCTTCTTATTCTTAATAGATTGTCTAAAGGCACGATCAGCTTTACCATGAGGTCCGGCAATAGAATCAAGAATATAATCCCACCAACGGTAAGAGGAAGCATAATTTCCAATGAAATAATGATGATGGTCATCATGATGATCAGCACCAGCCCAGAAAGGTACAAAATGATGTAAACTCCAAGGGAACTCATAACCAGAATGAGCATCTACTGCTTGGAAAAGTCGTACAATAATCCAAGCAAATACAGTAACAAGATGAATATAACCAGTAAAATAGCACCAAATAATAGGAGGAGCGATAGTACCAAGACCAAGCACCATTACTTCAATAGGGGAAGCATATTCAGCAGCTAAACCAAAAGGAGCAGAGTATTTATGATGCATCTTATGAATGTACTTATACAGGAAGCCCCAATGCATAGCTCGATGCATCCAATAATGATAAGTATCTTCTATTAAAGAGAATATGAATATTTGATATGCAGCAGTTAAAGGTGAAGGAAAGTTTAAAGTAACTGACATACCATAGGTTTGACAGATATTATAGAATGACCAAATTTGTGGTAATTCAACTGTAAAATGTATAATAAGAACAATTGTCATACAATATAATTGTTCTTTTCTTGAAGGGATTTTTTGATCTTGAATTTTCCATTTACGGAAATATGGAATTGCATCAATAATCATCCAAGGAATAGAACGACCGAAGTAAAAAAATTCGTGTAATAAAAATGATAATAAACCCGTTGCTAATGAATCATCTTGAATGTATGCATACCAAGTTGCCCAGAGTCTTTGAAGAATTCCTAAATCTAAGGTTCCGACATTCCTCCAAGCCTCGGCGATCGTATTACCTGCTAATTCAGGTGGTACAACTTGCATAATGCCAGTCATTCTAAGGGATTTAGAAAGATAGTAATAAGAAGAAAAAGAGAAAAGACTTGTTAATAAGTGTATTTAGTCGCTATTCTTTTGTTACTCGTTTGTTGGGAGGCGTCCAGTTGTCGATAACAAAAGCAATACGAAAAAAATGAATGAGAAAAAGGTCAAAACCAAAGTAAACAACCCCCTATAAATTATCTTCAAACCAACACAAAACAAAAAACAATAAGAAATATACAAGAAAAAGGATTTTAATGTTCTTTTGACGTGTTTATATATACAGAATAAAAGAAGAAGTAATAAAAGAAAGATATGAAAAAAAGGTGAGATTTTGTCAGCTACCTAACTAAGCGCTAAGTATAACTTTATAACGGTTAGGTTATACTACTTTTTTGATGGGAGAAAGGGGTTGATTTCATCTAAAATAAGTGTTACGCTGCATTAGCACACTCTCATTACACTAATAATGAAGTGTAACCAAAACTAATATTGAGTAATTTATGCTACTATAAGGATGGCCTGATTCTTTTCTCGTTAATTCTATCCCGTATGCGATTTCTTATTTTATTACTTTAAGCCTGAGTTATTGAACCTTTCTTTCCTTCTTCGATTTATTTCATTTCTGTAAATGTATAAATAGCGTTAGTAAAGGGAAACTAGTATTACAGAATAAAGCCTCCTTCATCAATCTCCTGATACCTGTCACATGCATGTATGTATGTCGATATATTATCCTTGTAGTAACGATCCTTGTAGAGCTTGGGCCTTATACCAAAACCATTCAAGTAGAGCACCATCACTATGGGATATATCTTAGACTTATTCATTTGTAAACATAGACAGTGTACTCCATAGGCATTTACCGCGCGTTATGAATAATTCTCCGTTTTCCATTGCAACTCTCTACCGGGTAACGCGCACCAACTTCAACAATCACGTCGCGTCTTGACACTCTCCCTTTATATTCTCAAATCAAATGAATGTCACTCGAATAGAAAAAGTATCGTCTACAGATTGTTCGAATCTAAATATACCACAATTACGTAAAACTGAATCGGGCTATATTCTACTACAATTACAAGGGAAAGTACATGGTCTTGAAAATCATCTCAAACTTGGTAAATTAGAATTCCAAGAAAATTCAAAAACTGTATGGCTCTGGATAGGTGATAACAAGCGTTTAGAAGGTAAGATTTCTGACTTAAGGCCTCCAATGTCCCTTGTAAGTGCAAATATTAAAGATCCAAAATCTCCGCCGAAATCAATGCAAGTCGTAGACACAGTTACACAGCAGATTCTTTTTACTTCAAGGCCTGAACCGATTATCAACCCTGAATCAATGTGAGTTAAAAATAACAATGCCATCTTACACCGTACATTCACTACCACATATAGGATATATTCACCTACATATTAATTACTATTTTTTACATATGACTATCTTATCATACAAATACATCATAAAAACTCAAATTTTACATAAGAGACTCAGAAGGTTGGCAAATTCTTACTCAGCATATTTTTATCTCAGAACAGGTCTGTGAGAGTAAAATATTTTTCTCATCATTGTCTCTAAATATAAAAAGAAAAAACTTACTTCTTCGACTTACCGCCCCTTTTTATAGTCTTAATTTTTCCTTTCTCCTGAGTTTATCGTGACAGTGTTTTTTATCCATTGTATTACCCGGCTAATTGTATTTTATCCCTACGATGTAGAATGTTAAAAAGAATCTAATAGACCAATCTCTTTTCTTTTCTTCGAAAGTCCTAAAATATTTCATAAAAATGTCTTTAGTACTTGAAAATACTGAGAAACGTGATGCACTTGTTGCATATGAACGTAAAGCTCAACAATTTTGGTCAGACTCAAAGATCTTTGAAGTAGACGCGCCTACTACAAATGAATTTGATTCTGATGGGTATGCTTTACAATCAAAATTCCCTAAATATTTCACTTCTATGGCTTATCCTTATATGAATGGTTATTTACACGCTGGTCATGCTTTTACTTTATCAAAAGTTGACTTCGCCGCTGGTTTTGAACGTCTTAAAGGTCGTAATACCTTATTTCCTCTTGGCTTTCATTGTACTGGTATGCCTATAAAAGCTTCAGCTGATAAATTGATTCGTGAACAAGAATTATTTGGTCCTAATTATGATCAAAATTTAGATGATGACAATGATGGGCCTGAATCAAAGCCTAATGGTTCAGCTCAAACTCATGAAGACGTAACTAAATTCACTACTAAGAGAAGTAAAGCTGAAGCAAAGAAAGGTAATGCTAAGTACCAATTTCAAATCATGCTTCAATTAGGAATCCCTCGTGAGGAAATTAAAAATTTTACTGACCCTAATCATTGGCTCGAATTCTTCCCTCCAGTTTGCAAAGATCACTGCAATGCACTTGGTGCTCGTATCGATTGGAGAAGAAGTTTCGTAACCACTGATGCTAATCCTTATTATGATGCCTTTGTCCGCTGGCAAGTAAACCGTCTTCATTCTTCAGGCAAAATCAAATTTGGTGAACGTTACACTATTTATTCAATTAAAGATGGCCAACCTTGTATGGATCATGACCGTTCCTCTGGTGAAGGTGTTTGTCCTCAGGAGTATACTGCTATTAAGATTAAATTGCTTGAAATCCCTTCCAACCTTTCTCCTATCATCTCTTCTATTGACACTACTACCTCTTCAATTTACTTGGTAGCTGCTACTCTTAGACCAGAAACTATGTACGGTCAAACTTGTTGCTTTGTTAGTCCTAACATCATTTACGGTCTTTTCAAACTCAGTGATTCAGAATATATTATCTGTACTGAACGCGCTGCTAAAAATATGGCTTATCAGAATATTTTCTCAAAGTTTGGAGAGTTCACTTCTCTCGCTTGTATTCCGGGCTCTGTTTTAATCGGTGCTAAGATTAAAGCCCCTTTGAGTATCTATGATCAAGTATATGTATTGCCAATGGAAACTATTAAAGAGAATAAAGGAACTGGTGTGGTCACATGTGTTCCATCTGATTCTCCTGATGATTATATTACAAGCATTGAGCTTGCTAAGAAACCTGAATATTATAATATTCAACCTGAATGGGTCGATCGTGAACCAGTTGCTATCATCACAACTCCTTCTTATGGTGATCTTACCGCTGTAACTTTAGTCAAGGAATTGAAAATTCAATCTCCTAAAGATGCTGTACTACTTGCAAAAGCTAAAGAACTTGCTTATAAGGAAGGCTATTATCAAGGTGTTATGGTAATTGGCGACTACAAGGGTCTTAAAGTTGAAGATGCTAAGCCTAAAGTACGTGAAGATATGTTAGCTGCTGGTACTGCTTTTGTTTATAATGAACCAGAATCTCAAGTTGTTTCTCGTTCGGGTGACTCTTGTATTGTTGCTTTGGAAGATCAATGGTTTTTGGACTATGGCGATGAATCTTGGAAGGCACAAGTTCTTGAGTGTCTTAAAGATGTTGACACTTTTGGATCAGAAGCAAGGCATGGCTTTGAAGCTACAATTGAATGGCTTAACAGTTGGGCTTTTTCTCGTACATACGGCTTAGGTACTAAAATCCCTTGGGATCCCAAATATCTTGTAGAATCACTCTCAGATTCTACCGTTTACATGGCATACTACACTATTGCTAGATTTTTGCACAAGGATCTGTTTGGTGCTACTCCTTCTGAGTTTAACATTAAGTCTGACGAAATGACTGATGAAGTATTTGACTATATATTCCATCATACTGATTCTATTCCTCAGACTACAATTTCAGCTGATACTTTGAAAACAATGCGCAATGAATTTGCTTATTTCTACCCTGTTGACTGTCGTGTTTCAGGAAAGGACCTTATTCAGAACCATTTGAGTTTCTTCTTGTATTGTCATGTCGCCTTATTCCCTAAAACGTTTTGGCCAAAGGGAATTAGATGTAATGGGCATTTGATGCTTAATAATGCTAAAATGTCAAAGAGCACAGGAAACTTTTTAACTTTAAGTGAAATGATTGCTAAATTTGGTTCTGACGCTTCTCGTCTAGCTCTTGCTGATGCTGGTGATGGAATTGAAGACGCTAATTTTGATGAACTTACAGCCAATACAGCTATTTTACGTCTTTATACTATTCGTGAATGGTGTGAAACTCAAGTTGCTAATGCTGAATCTTTACGTGCTGAATCAACCTGTCCTGAAGCTAATTTTTTTGATGATGCCTTTGAGAATGAAATGAATCAAATTATTGAACAAACTAAGGCTCATTATGAGGAAACTTCATATAAATCTGCCTTAAAATCTGCTCTCTATGATCTTCTTGCGGCTCGTGAATATTATAGAGAATCGTGTGCTTCTTCTGACGCTATTGGCGGAATGAGAAGAGATTTGATTTTGAGATACATCGAAGTACAAGCTCTTTTGTTGGCCCCTATTACTCCTCACTGGTCAGAATACTTATACAAGGAAGTTTTGCATAGAGAAGGATCAGTCCAAACTGCGTTGTATCCTACAGTGAGCAAGCCATTTGAGCATGCAGTACTGTCAGGACTTTCATATGTTCGTAACTTGACAAGATCAATTCGTGAAGTCGAAGGAGCGAATTTGAAGAAAAAAAGCAAAGGAAAGTCAACTGCTTACGACTTGTCTAAACCTAGTAAAGTCACTGTGTATGTTGCATCTACATTTCCCCAATGGCAACAAAAGTACCTTGATATTGTTCGAGAAGCTTTTGATGAATTAACTTTGTCTTTCAAAGAGCCTGAAAAACTTACAAAGACTGTTCAAACTACTGCTAAATCTTCTCCCAGCGGACCTGCTGAGATGAAGCGTGCTATGCCATTTGTTAATGTTGTAAAGCAACGTCTAGTCAGCAAAACAGAGACTCCTTCTGAGATCTTTGATCGCAAGCTTCCTTTTGATGAGCCGAAAGCAATTGCATTGTCTTTACCTGTTTTGAGCAAGGCTATTAATTCCTGTAAGGAGCTTCAAGTTGTTTTTGTCACTGAAGGGGAGAATGTTGGAAAGGATATGATTACGGGTGCAGAGGTCCCATTGGAAGCTAACAGTAAGGCAATTGAGTCTGCTCTCCCTGGCCAACCTGGAATTACTGTTACCAATGTATAAAAACTAGAATAACGAATAAAAAGAGACTAAATGGATTTTTACCAGAGTTTGTAAGTGTAAGGAAACAGTAAAATGGTCAGTGCTGTTCGCCGGGGTGTGGCGCATCATTAACCCCGATTAGGAAGGTGATGTTGCAATATTATTAGTTGTGGGTAATAACTCTTCTTCTGGCATATGCAGTTGTTAAAGCTCGAAATTTATCAAAATAGAGTGAAAAGATAACAATTTTACGAGCTATTCAGCTCTTTAATTTAAAACCGCCTTCTTTAAATATCTGGCAAACCGGGATTTTGGTATCCTTCAATGACTAGAAGGATACAAAGCAGACACATTGTACCTACCAAGTCTTATACAGAAATATTTATCTACGTCCATAAAGTAATATAGCACGCTGATTACTTGCTATTTTAGACGTATGATTAATACCTTGTTTCTTAGCGAAATGTTTGCAGTTAAAGGTACAAGATGGTTAATGTGAGCTGCAAACATACAAAGATGCTTTGGCATACTTAAAGCACTTAAGCAAGCTATTGAGCTAACTTTAAAGTATTATCCTAATTGGAATATAGAGTGCTGTTCTATGAATCCACTCAACTCAACCTTCAGTACTGTTACCACCCCTTCTCAATATGCTATGTAGAAGGATTTTAACCAGTAGAAATTCAATCTAGTCCACCTCTTATATTTGCTTTAATTTAAACTCTTCTGATCTTTATTTATATGAACTTATTTTGCAGATTGTCAAACAAGCGCATATACAAAACCGCTCAAATGTCTATTAGTCCCAAATTTGCAAGTCTCCCATTTAGCATACTTTTATCTAATCAAAACTTGAACTTCAATTTATTTATATTCACTAAGACCTATATCTCACAGATTTGTAAATCCTCATTTCTGGTGATTTTGAAATTTAAAACTTTACCCGGATATTTAGTTGGTGTCAGATGCACCTGAGCCAGCTTCTTCCACCTTTCTCGTTACATATATATACAATACTAGGAACACGTATACTGACGTATTCTTATATATATTTTTTTTATTAATCACATTAATTTAATAAAAGATGGCTATTCTTGTTACTGGTGGTGCCGGTTATATTGGGTCATTCACTGTTCTTGAACTTATGTTAAATGATTATGAGGTTGTTATTCTCGACAATCTCTACAATGCCAGCGCAGAGTCCCTTGAGCGTATCAGGCTGCTCGCAGGTTCTAAAGCGAAGAACCTTTTAGCATTCTATGAAATTGATATTCGTGATAATGTAGGTTTGAGAAAGATCTTTGCTGAACAAGATATCGAAGCCATTATTCATTTCGCTGCTTTGAAAGCTGTTGGTGAATCTTCAGTAATTCCATTGGATTACTATTCTGTAAATGTAAACGGCACTATTGAACTTTTACAAGCAGCAAAGGAGTCTAAATGTCATACAATTGTATTTTCTTCATCTGCTACTGTTTATGGAGATGCTACACGTATCCCTGGAATGATTCCTATTCCTGAAAAGTGTCCTTTAGATCCTACTAATCCCTATGGACGCACAAAATACTTTATTGAGCAAGTTATTGCTGATCATGTAAAAGCTGAGCGTAATTCTGGTAAGCACTGGAATGCCGCTATCTTACGTTACTTCAACCCTGTAGGTGCTCATCCATCTGGAATTATGGGCGAGGATCCTCAAGGAATCCCTCTTAACTTGTTACCTATTCTTGGTAATGTCGCAGTAGGAAAGATTCCTGAATTAACAGTATTTGGAGATGATTATCCTTCAAAGGATGGTACTCCTATTAGAGACTATATTCATGTAGTTGATTTGGCTAAGGGACATTTAGCTGCACTCAAGTATATGGATTCTCATGATGAAAATCCCGTCAAGTTCTGGAACTTGGGAACTGGGAAAGGATCAACTGTTTTTGATATTATTCATGCTTTCTCCAAGACTGTAGGACGTGACTTGCCTTATGTTGTAAAGGGACGTCGTGCTGGTGATGTATTAGACCTTACAGCAGATCCTCGTCTTGCCAATGAAGAGCTTCAATGGAAAACTGAACTTAGTCTTCAAGACGCTTGTGAAGATCTTTGGCGTTGGGCTAGTAATAATCCTGATGGTTATCGCAAACCATACCCAGAAAGTCTTAATCCTCAACCTTTAGCTTAGAAGATATTTATTGTGTTATTAAAGTCTTTCGTTTATGTATTGCTGAAGGAGTAACAATATAATCAAGCTGCTCATCGTGTTCATCGACAGGAACTTCTCCGATTTGTTCGTCTAAAGCAAGCCCAACAAGAATTAGCCGTTTGTCGCATATTTTACGATGTAATTTGATATATGAATCATAGAATCCTTTACCTCTTCCTAACCTTGCACACTCTTTAGAAAATCCCATTCCAGGTACTAGTATCATATCCAAGCCTCCAGCTTCTAAAGCATTCTTGCCACTTACGGGTTCTCGAATCTTATATGGACCAATTGGTTGCATATCGTTTAGCTCTGATTGATTCACTTTTAACATTTTTAGCTCTTGTAACTGTTGTTTAAACATTATATTTTCGCTAGTTTTTATCGTTTCTATACGAGGAAAGTATACAGTTTTATTGTCTTGATATAGCCTTTCTATGATCTGAGTTGTTGGCAATTCTTTGATCGTATCTAGATGAATATAGCAAGCGATTGATCTACAATCACGATACTCTGGTATTTGGTTTAACCTTTGCGATATTAATAAATCCTGATCATCAAAAACAACCGATTTCAACCGTTCAGTGAATTTTTTACGTGCAGTTCGCTTTAAGCTGTTCATTTTCTCCGTTTAAAATACCGCACCTTTTAAGTATCGATTGCAAATGGGCAATTTCTTGATACCAGAGAGAAGTAAAGCGAAACAAAAAAAAGTTTGATCTACAGTTAAAATTTGCAGATCCCTTAACCTAATAAAATGCTTCTATTCATTGTTCTTATAAGTTACATATCCCATAATTAACTTAGTTAAAACAATGATTAGATATATCCCATATAACTTCTAGAAGAATTATCTGAGAGATTCTGATAACAATTTTGGTTAAATCAATTGACAATGACTATTGAATGGTTAAGAATTAGAACTGGATTATGGTAACTATATTGTTATTACTGTGCTGTTTTTCGAAGTAGTACCATCATGTAAGTTACGCGATGGAAAATATATGATATCATACATGCTTAATGTATTACAAGTTGTTCCATAAATTATGCGTGAATAATTTATAGTTTCTTAAAATCCTGCCCATTCAATTGCAAACACATCTAATTCATCAGTTTGTTCATCAAAGGAAGAAAGTACCCATACTTTCTTAACAGTTGTGCCTAAACGACCACCAGAAACAATACTGAGAAAATCAATTGGCTCATCGAGATCACAAGAATTGGCAATCATATGGCTATGATAACGTAAAGAATCACCAGGATATCCAAGATATTTACCACCAAATCTTAAACCTGGAGATACAAAATAACCACTATTATGTAAATATTCATAGAGCTTAAAATCTTGTATACTCATCTGACTTGAAAAGAATGAAGAAACATCAATATTTGATCGATCCGTACTAACAAAGGGAGTTTCTAGAAGAGTTATTGAAGGTTTAGGACGTTTGTCAAATGAACTCTCTAGAACTTTAGAATCTAACTGCCGATCATGTGCAGCTGCATTCTTAATAGCCCTTGCTATATATTGTGTCTTCTGTTTCTCTAATATCTCTTTAATACTATCAGATTCAGCTTGTATAACTTGATCGCATATACTTGAATCATCTAATATATCATTAAAGGAGTCTAGTGTATTCACAAGACAACATACCCCATTCTTTACAAGATAACAAGCTTCCTCTGGCATCAACTGTAAAGGTAAACCTAAAAATACACATTGCTGTGGAAACTGTGGAAGTGTTCCAGTAAGTGTGCCAATGATTCTATGAGATTCTCTAAGAAACTTCAAATGCTCAATATTGAATACAAAATATTCACTATCAATTACATTAATTGGAATCATATTTCTTTTTATTTTTCTTTTTCTTTTTCTTTTCAGTTCAAAGAAAAGAGCTATGCGTTAAATAAATACATGTTAGTTTTCTCTTTTTCGAAATCTCATAAAGAACAAAAGAAACTATTCAAAAAATAAGAAAGAACATAGAAATCATAATACCTTATTTCAAACATGAATATTCGTTCAGTGGATTGACAGATTGAATAATAAAAGGATAATTAAAAGAATAATCATTTAATTCTTATTTGTTCTGTTGATTCATTGTATCTTACCTTAATGTATGAAAAAGTAAAAGCTACCCAAGGGATTTGATCAATTACAGATTTATCATGATAAATTTTTCTAAAAAAGAAAAAAAATTACAGTTAGTAAAACAAATTTCAATTGATTTTCTTGTTAAAATTGAAAACAAAAAGTTGGTCAGAACTTCTTAGAGGATTAAAATATTTGCAATCATTGTAAAAAAAATCATAGATTGTTCACAAAAACCATCATTCCAACAGTCTCAATTAGAAAAAGAAATATAAAGCATTTTCGCATTTTTTCAACCTACCATTTATACAATAAAATCAACTTCAAGTCAAATAGAAAAAAGAAAGTAGAATAAGAAAGGAAGTAAAATGAGAGAAGTTGAAAAAGATTATATAGTCGGAAAGAACAAAAATTTAAAGTTTAAAAACGTAAGTGCGGCTATGGGACACACTTCCTAGGGTCACAGAGAAGGAAGAGTCAATAGAGCCGTAGGGTAGAGAGGAAAAGAGACGGCTGTTGAAAAAGGACAGATGCATTAAGAAGAGAGAAAAAGGAAAGTAGTGAAATATAAAAACAACCAACCCAGATTAGAAGAAGGTATAACAGTGCCAGATAAAATAATCAGAGGAAATAATCTGGGGTCCTGCGAGAAACAGAAGGTTCGCCAGCCCGAGGAGAAGGATCGAATTGTAGGAAAGTGTACTTGAGATCTTCATCAATCTCCATTATAGCAGCTTGATTACCGCATCTATAGCAGTAATTAGGAGCAGAAAAAATTGTTACTACCTGATTATCTTGCGACCAAGAATAACCTTCCATGACCAACTGATGTGCTCGAGCCACCAGAGAGAGACCATTGTTGTGATTAAAAGCTTCTGAAATATCTTGACCGAAAGTGTAACCTGCACCACGAGGAGATATACCCCAACCAGATCTTTCATCAGGGTCAGACCAAAGCAAATCGCACATGGCACCTTCATGTGGTACTTCTTGTACACGATCAAGCTCGCGAACATTATCAAGGGTGTCAATAGAAGGACTAAGTCCTCCATGTAAACAAAATATCTGATTTTCAATAAGTGCTGTAAGAGGTAGGTAATCGAAAAGATCTGTGAAATACTTCCAAACATTGGCATTGCCGTATTTACGTAAACATTCGTCGTAGAATCCATATACCTGTGTAATTTGTCGTGACTCGTGATTACCTCGTAAAATAGTAAGTCGATTAGGATACCTGATCTTTAAAGCAACAAGAAGAGTAACTGTCTCAACAGAATAATATCCACGGTCTACGTAGTCTCCCATAAATAAGTAATTGGTGTCTGGGTTTGGTCCACCAATTCTAAAAAGTTCCATAAGATCGTGAAACTGTCCATGAATATCTCCACATACTGTAACTGGGCAATTCACAGGTTGAACATTGCTTTCATGTTCAAGAATCTCTCTTGCTTTGTAACATAAGCGCAATACATCACTTTCACTTAGTGGTTTACATACAAGTAATTGTTCAATCCATCCATCTACATCATTAATAGACGTTTCAGGTGCTTCCCCTGATAATGCGGGTACATCGCTCATAGTTACATCCATTGTTTCGTTCTTAACTCAAAAAAAATAAACAATTCGTTTAAATTATCAGGTTTCGTTTTGTAATTTTTCGTAAATCTTTTCTTTTGTCAGCTTTTCTTCTAAGAATTTCAAGCGTAAAGTATCCCGCTTTTTCTTTCTTTACTTCTATTAGTGAAAAAAGAGACAATCTATATAAAAGAAAAAAAAGAACACAAAAAAGCTTAAAAATAATAATCACAATCAATGGCTACCTTCACTGCTTCTTTATTATTCAGATTATCGTTAATGAGGCCTAAAGAATCGACTCTCTCCTTTATTTGAATTGGTGTTTATAATGGAGTCTTTTGCAGGTGGTTTTTTTCGCTCTGCCTGCTTTTCCCCCTTTATAGAAAATATACCGGTATTTACCTCTACTCGATTTCTGCAAAAATAATGCCTTTATCAAAGCTTACTTTTTTCACCAGCTTTTATTCTTTTTTCGTTACACAATCGGTCTTCTTTGCACAAAGAAAACTCAATGGGTACAAAAAATATACGAAGGTTATTGCTGTTTTCTGAAAGAAGAGAATAGGTTGGTTGAGTAGAAAAATGGTTGCTGTGTGTTGCACCCTTTTCAATTATTGATAAACTTTTTAACCCTACTGATTACACAATTGGGTATTGTGTTTCTCCTTTACAAACATAACAAACTTTCTATTTAAAGTTCAAAATCGGTTGTTACCCAGAAATTTTGCTGTCTATCGAATAGTTCACTTATTAAGCGAAAAGAATATAAAACGCGGTACATCATCACTCCTAGATAAACGATGTGGACTGCAATAGTAGCCGCTTGTAGGCCTGATCTAGGTATAGGCCTTAAAGGTACTATGCCTTGGATGTTATCAAAGGATATGGCGTTTTTTCGTACTGCTACAATGGGTAGCATAGTTATTATGGGTCGTCTGACTTATGAATCACTTCCGCCGCGACATCGGCCTTTAAAAGGACGTCGAAATATCATTGTTTCGACTTCCTTAGATCCTTCTGCTTTTGAAGGTGCTGAAATTGTAAAATCTTTAGAAGATGCTGTAAAGCTTACTGATTCCATTTCTAATCAAAAAGTATTTCTTATTGGTGGTGGTCAACTCTATCATTCTGCGTTTCAATCTGGCCTTATTGATCGGGTTCTATTAACTGACATAATTACTCCTTTTGAAACCGATGTAAAACTGAAAGGTTTTCCTGCAAATGATGAGGAACGTGAATTACAAGGCTGGACTGTAGCTTCACATGAGAATCTATGTGAGTACGCTAATACTCCTACCTTACCTATATCTATAGAAGAAAACGATGTACAATATTCACATAAAATGTATACAAAATAACGACTATTTTTTTGGTATCCTTTAACAAAATTAAACAAAAACAAAACAAACCAACAGTAAATACAGCTATACCCAAGATAGTATAATACAAACACCACATAAAACAAATTGTGATTCAAACTTCCGTCATGTATAGACGATTCATTGCAGCTATCTCTCTGCACAAAGTAACCCATTCCAATACCCTTCCTTGCCTTTGATTATTCCCTTTCATTTCCTTTTCTTCCCATTTCATCAACTCATACATAAACCTTAAATTTGGCTGTATAATCACATTTAGTCGCCTTGCACGTACATATAAATACGCCTCAACAAGTCCAACTTTCTTCCTTCTCATAACTGCCGCAATACATACGCTTGCTGATCGGCTTACTCCAACTCGGCAATGAACAAGTGTCTTCAATCCTTGCAATCTATTCATTTCAATAAAATCAAGGCAGTCGTCAAGAACTTTAAGGACTGAATCATTTCCATCATCTTGAACATTATCAACATGTTTGTATCCAAAGGTATTTGGTGAATCGCATCCAACCATATCTTCGTCGCTTTCCGCCATCCACACTGGCTTTTCTCCAACTGATAAAACTCGTTTTATTCCAAGCTCTCGAAGAAGTGTTAAATTGTTGGCATGTATGAGGTTACCCAGATATATATCATCCAATATTCTTGAAGGAAAAGACCCATCCAATGACAAAAACCAAAACGGAATCTTCATTTCACGCTGAACCTTTCTCACCTCCGATGGTTGTGCTCTTTCCCAAATTATAGACGACAGCAATCCATCAAAATATATCCCACTGTGTCGCTCTCTAGTACCAGCAACAACAGAACTTGTAATCTTTTCCATCTCCTTTGTACTTCTAGAGCATTCGATTAAGTAAGGCTGCATGTAGTTCAGCAAAGGAACATCGTCAGGAAAAGAAAAAAATGGCCGCTGGTACTCCTTATGCAAAAGAAGGTATGCATCATGGACAGCAATCTTATGGGAATAAATCAAATAAGCCATAATTAAAAGAGTGGTTTCCGTATATCCGTCGTAACATAATACCAATATTCGAATATTATCTTTATTTGCTCTTTGGTGGATCCATTTAATCAGACACACAAGCCTTTCAACATCATTGTGGTTAGTATCACCTAGCGTCATAGAACCTGAAGAAGGACAAAGAATATGAGCAACAGAATTGGCACTGCCTAACACTCCGTCAATTTGAGAATCAGCAGACAATCTTGTTCCACTCTCAGCAGCCTTTGCAACAATCTTACGAGCTTTCAAAATTCGATCAATTGATGCTAACGCCTCATGCGTAGGAATCGGAGAACCCTCGACACATTCGATAAACACATCATACTTAGAATGAATTTCGGCAGCCTCTATAGATTTGCCTGGAATACCTTCAATATCGGCAGTCGTTCCAAGCCATATATTCTTGGAAACCTCGGTAGCCTTTGATAATTCGGCAGTCTCCTTTCTTTCTCTGAAAATAAAATCGGTATCACGGGACCAAACATTCCCAAGTGTGTCCACAGCTACAAACTCTTTATGAAAGAGTTCAAAAACGTCAAAGGAATCAGTGACAACCATTGTGTTATAGTCTTCTTCTACATACTCATCCGTAGAATTAGGATAGTTACTAGACAGTGAATTATGGTATATTTGTGCTGCCCTGATTCTTCTTGCAACAGCCATCAATTCACCCATTACCTGCGGATCAAGAGTGGCATTATTCACAGAACCTTCAATTGAAGAAACAGGCGCATATACAATAATATCAGATACCAATGCCAGTTTTCTACATTGGTTATTAAATGATCTGAGGTTAAGTCCTTGTTGCGGAAGTGAAGGCTTCAAAAATCCAGGATATGCGGGATCGGAATGCAAGATTTCATATGGTTCAATTGCACCTTTAAGATAACCAGGAGGAAATCCTCTTTCAGAAGCATGATTAGATATGACGGAATTGTCAGAAGATTCGCTTGACATATTCTCTTCTCGAACAGACATAAAAGAATCACAAGAGTAAGTAGAAGACATTGAAAGATTTCTGGGTTTCATATTTGCTCTTACAAGCATTATAGATCTTACATTTGGCGTTCTTCCAACATGTTCACCTTGAGGATCTAGCAAAGACATTTGAATAGCATTATCCTTAGATAAACAGTGGCACCACGGAAACATTACCTCAGTTTGAGGTAATGAAGAATTCAAATGCGATTTTAAAGCAGCAATAGCTTGGCCAGCGGTTATTCCGTATATTTTAGGATCTTTAAGAATTGCATGAAATCTAGTAGGCGGGTATAATGATAAGTACGGTTCATTAGCAATACCAAAATCTGGAGACTCTTTTCGACTCATCAAGTTTGTTTGTACTTCTGAAGAGCCTAAAAGCACTTTCAAACGACGAGTCGCAGGTGTATCCCTAGGTGCACTCATAGGTAAAACTTATGTGATAACGTGATAGTGATCCCTACTGAGGGTATCACAACTAATCGCTTAGGTATACGGTAACAGTGAAAAGATTCTTACAGCTTGGAGAAACAAGTGTGATAAGACAAATATAACTAGATCGATTGAAGAGAGGGAAACTAGAGCAATCTATAGGTAAAAGCTAAAACAATCAATCTAGTTTTATAGTTTTCAAAAATCCTGAAATTAAGAAATGCGCAAGAAAAATAAATGATAACTCTGACAGAAAAAAAGCTGGTGCACACGACAATAGAAAAAGATGATAATGGGAGGGGTGAATCGAAAAGAAAGAGGATGGTGAAAACTGCCAAGGCAGAAAAATATTTATATTGTTGATCCACAAAAATGACCAACTGCACAAGGAGAATAATTGGAGAGAATAAGCATTGTTATTAGTGAGAATCCTTAACTTCGATAAGATAAAGTTCAATGCGCTATGCTACCAGCTTCAGCATTACTTGGTGCTTATTGGTTGTAGCTATGGCAACAATCTAAATTTAGACGCGAGCAGTTACTTTTAAGGCCCAGATTTTCCACCGGGGTTTTCGTATGCATATGATCTTCACCACCTTCGCGAATTAAACTGTACCGCTCTCATTTAACTTTTATAATAGGTTTACTCATTTTCTTCGATTTCTAGAATCTTTAGATTCTAGTCTGACTTATGCGATCAAATGCTGTTTGCGGGGTTAGCTCATAGCAATTATTTTCGTGATGTCTTTTTATTACCTAAAACAGAAATTTCTCTTTATATACCTGAAGAAGAAAATCTATATCACATGTCTCTCCACACTTTCCTAAAATGTCTACAAATGTCTCACATCGGCTAACGGTTATCTACCACAATTCCTTTTGACGTCATAAATGGTAATCGCTGACATAATCTCTACTTATATTTAATTCACAGCTTATGAACTCATAACCGGTTAGTTCTTCCATATATAACTCAAGAATAATGGCCACCTGCACTAATTTGTATATAAAAAAGCCCCCTTAAAACTCTCGTTTATTCCAAATCACAGTCTTCACTTTTCACCGTAGTAACAATGTCACAGTTTTCTTCTTCAACATATGATGCGAATCAATATGCTTTTGCAAGGCCTAAATATACCTCACAAATGGTTGATGTGGTTTTGTCTTACCATCAAGGTTCTTCAAACCTTATGGTAGACGTTGGCTGTGGGCCTGGTGAAGCCTGCAAGCTGTTTCATAATGACTTTGCAACCGTTGTAGGTATCGATCCTTCCTTACCAATGATAAATACAGCAAAAGTTGCTTTTGCTGATACTAATGTCACTTTCTTCCAATCACTTGCAGAGAATATGCCCTTTCGAAATGATTCTGTAGATTTAATTATATGTGCACAAAGTGCTCATTGGTTCAAGTATCCTGATTTTTTCAATGAAGCGTATCGCGTACTTCGCGAAGGGGGGACTTTTTGTTTGTGGAACTATGCAGACATAATATTCGATGATTTACCTGATCTAACTACTAAACTCCACCATTACATGTATGATACAGCAGATCATTGTCTTGGTCCATATTGGGAACAACCAGGCCGTAATCTTGTCAGAACGAACCTGAAGGGAATCGATCCTCCTATTAATCTTTTTGATTCTAGAAAAACATTGTTAAAAACAAAAGATTCTTATTTAAAGAGATCAGTGACTCCCGCTCAGTTCCTTTCATATGTTAATACCTGGAGTTCTGTTCATAAGTATACTACTGAACATCCTGATGAAGCAGTCTCGTCTTATATAGTTGATCAGCTTCTACAATATTATCCTGAATGGGAAACTACTCCTTTACAAGTACATTGGAATGTACTAATTGACTTGAGCAAAAAATCCTAAAAATTCATAATCATCATAATAAAATGCATCGGTTTGTCTTCCTTCATATTGCTTCATCTAGGAATCGTGTCATCTTCTAGTTTCCAAACAGTGAAAGATGGATATATCAGATGAGCTATACTTGTCAAAATCGGTTTTCCTAGTAACAGCAATATAATACTAAAAGAAATTGGAATACATATACCCCAGAAATACATAGTTGTATGATCTAAAGCTCCAAACTCTGTAAAATTCATCCCAAAATATCCTGTCAAGAAAGTCAACGGAAGAAAAATAACTGAAACAACTGTCAATTGTCTCATAGTCTGATTCACCCTATATGACAAGGTATTAAAAATCAAATTTATCTTACCTTCTGTTAAATGCTCCATATAATCTAAACTTTCTGCAAATGATATAGTATGATCTGCAACATCTGCAAGATAAAGCTTAGCCAATTCTGAAATAAAAGGAATGGTTTGAATCCCATTATATCGGGGTTCGGCATTCATATCTCCTCGTCTTTTAGAATACATGTTACTCGCTGGTGTCGGCATTGGACCAGATGGCCTTAAATCCCCAATATGGTCTCTCAGGGCATTAACAAGTGTTGTAACTGGAACTAACGTTCTTTTCAGCATTGACATTTCTACAGACAAATTTCTGAGATAGTTTGTATGCGCCACAGGTGGAACTTCTAAATCATACTTCGCAGAAACGTCAGGTCCTACAATGCGATTTTGGTACGCAGTAACAATAGGAAGAACCAAATCAACAATACTATCTAGAATTGCTTGTAATAAGATACTAGGATCGCATGACTCTCTCAAAATTGTGCTTTTAGAAGCAAGGCGGTGTAATAAAGGCCGTTGAATCTCTTCAGCGGAATGTTCAAAAAATGATATGACTGTATTATCGCGAGTCACAAATATTGAGACTTGTTCAACAACTACTGCTTCATTGTCGCGACTCAGCGCTTGGCGTGTTTCTGGCGAGAATGAAGATTTAGCAGTTGGAATATTCCATCTCAGCAATGTGATATATCCATTATCTGTCAAATAATCTTCAACGCGTCTATCTGCTTCCCATAATTTCCGCCTAGCGGGTGCAAAAGCGGAAAATATTTTCCCAAACAATGTTTTTGTTTTCTTTCTTTTTTTTGAAAGATACTCTTCAGGTATAACTATTAACTTGTGCAAAGGTAAGCAACAAAATAAATGTGATTTATAGTAATCAACTTTAGTTCTTTGAGGGATATCCACCATATCTTCTATAGCCAATCTATGTAAACTATAAAACTGAGAAATAGTACGTAATGTACCCCAAGAGAGCCCGTTCACATTTATCCATCTAACTGTACTCCATTCAGGTCTTGAATGAAGTAGAGTGTCTAAAGTAGCGTCAGTAATACCTCTCTGCACTTTGTATTTTTGATGAGAATAGTCCGTAATAGTCACCAAAGACAAATTATCAAGATCAACATCTGTAGTCCTAATATCTATACCAGGTTCCCAGCCAGGTTGTTCTCGCTCTACGGAAGTTCTAGTACTTGAGTAATCAGAATCAAAAGAGTAAGTAGAATATTTGCGCTTTTGACGTTCTTTAGACATTTCCTCAGGATCCATAGTCACAGTAAAATATCCATCTAGGTCTTTTGGGGCATCATTAATAGTTGGTTCTCGTCGTCTTCTAGCTGCAGTTGCAGTTGTAGCCGTTGTAGCAGTTGCAGCGACTGTTTCATTGGTTTCAGGAAGCCAAAACTCTATATTTGGTTCTATTCGATTCTCATTTAAATTCAATCCATGATTGTACTTTCTAATACTCTTCGGTGTGATATTTGAAGCTTTGCTTTTGGTAGAATCTAAACTAAGGGCACTCCGTGTGCTCCGTGTGCTCCGTGTGCTCTGTCTGCTCCTCAGACTCCGTACACTTTTGACACTGTTATTTCTTTTCGTACGATTATGCCTTCTCGTATAGCTAGACGAGCTATTCTCTTCAGAACTTGCTTCATTATCACTTGCAAACCCATCACTGTCATAGACAGCTTGTTCTGGAGGTTCCATCATTCTATGTCTAGCATCTATATGAAGTTCTCTTAAAATTCTATTTCTTCGCAAATTTGAGTAAGCCCTACTGTCATTCGCACTGCGTATTTGTGATTCAAAGGCAGAAGAATCGGGATTATCAGACAACTCGTGGCTGCTCAAATCGCTTCTAGGATGAGCAATCGAAGGTAGGAATCTTGCGCTTACATTCAATGGTGTAGCAGTTGTACCATGGACATCATTATCTCCATTAAGATCAACAGTTGAGCCTGTCTGAAGCCTTGTTAGATTTAATGAGGGCCTAAAGACTGTCTGTCCTCCATTGCTTGTATTCGTACTATTGTTACTGGTACCAGGCATACTTTCACTATAAACATACCCAATAGAATAAAATATAAAAACTTTATTTAGTTGGTGAAAAGGTAGAGCTGTTTCTTTTACTACGAATAATCCGTAGTTGTTTGATTTGGTTCTGTTTTGATTTTTTTTGGCCGATTTCTTGCATCAAAGAAAAAAACCGCCCAGCGTTTACGATTAATTTCATCACGTGTGCACTTTAATCTTTAGTGCGGCTCAACATATTTTTCGATTCGATGAACGAGATTCATCGAGGAATCTTTCATTCTGCTCTACCCAAGGCAATCTTTAGAGTTCAATTCTTTCACCTATACGTTTAATATAAGCTATTGAGTAGTAATTTACTATGATTTACATTCAATGGGCAACTTTTTATAGAATTCCTTTAATATAATGATACATATAAGCTGTACTTGTAAGTAATGACGTATTCCAGCTTCCATAGAAGTCGTATATGAGCTCTATTTATGACATTCGTATCCCTATGAAGAGAGCATGCAGTATAGCCAGACTATCCGTAATTAAATCTCATATCATACTTTGAGATTTAACTATGTGTCTAATAGTATGTCTGAAGTCTCAGCTAGGGAAATTATCATCGAGCTATTCAACCTCAAATTCTATATCCCGCTGACGTATCTACTTCAAGCCGAAACTCCATTACATTATATGACTGTCTGATTAGCTAATCTTTTTCTATGCTGCCGTAAGTGTGCACTCAAAGGGACCAAATGGGTATCTAACCTGGATAAGCTACTAGTAGTTCAGATGTATGATCATATAAGCGACTCTTCGCATCTTATCGATCCATGTAACAGTATTCTTCTGTAGCAGCAGGTCATAAGTTCTAATATTTGCATCATACTAAAGATTGTGCAAATAACTAGTTTTAGATTTTTAAGCGAATCAGACATTGAATCGTCTAGTTCCGTTTCGCAGATCAGTTATAGCGTTGTAGAAAAGCATTTGAGCATATGGTCCGTGTGCTTAATTATAAGATAGTATCCTATCCTATATATACCTTATCCTATAATAACTAAATTAACTTACTATAAGTTACTCTTTAACTTAATTATAAGTCCACACGCATGATAATATAATATTAAGACTAGAACAGAAACTACTATCTCTTGCAGCTCTAACGATTATAGTTCTTAGAAAATGATACGGGCAACTTTATATATCGTGAAACCAGCAGTGCGGCCTATAATATTTGACCATTCATAAAATGCACATTTATTCTATGGCACCTAGCCGTTATACGGGATAGGCAACCAATAATTTATTTCGGTTTATACAAGAACAAGAAGAACTATAACTGTTATAGTGTCTCCTCTCTATCCTAATTATAGAGAATAAACTAAGCTATAGAGATAAGTTAACTTATAAGATAAGGATTATGAATAATTATATAAGCTGCTCAGCTCTTTTCTAACTGCAATGCTACTTCTCTTTCTAAGCCAAGGTTTGCTGTCAAATCAGGTATCTCGCTGAGCACGGCAAGCGTGTTTAGACAATGAATCAATCGCACTTAATCGGCTAAATCCTTATATGACTTCCTATAGGAGTGGGTTTAGAAACTAATTTCCTCATGATGATGACGAAGTATCCTAAAAATATTTCACTCTTGAACTATATAAAGAATGGATTTTGGTACAATGGAAGTGAAATCTTAATAACGCACAATGTTACTTATTCTCACATTTATTGGTGCTGCGCTTGCTGCGTTGCCTCTTATGACTCCCGGTCCTGTTCTTGACGCTCGTCAAGAAATTGAGTATGATGCTGATGTAATTGAAGGTTACTGTAGTCCTGGCAGGACCTCTATAAGTTATAGCATCCTCAATTCTTATTCTAATGTAGCAATCCCTCCGGGTACGTCAGATGCAACCGTCTTAGTAACAGATTGTACTGCCATAACTCTACTTGGGCTTAATTATATTATACATACTTCTGTTTACTATTCTCAAGTGACTACTGAAGGCCGGTATCGAGTAGGATGTGTGACTCGCCAGACTCTTACTTACACAACTAGTAGCGGTGAAACTCAACGGTATGGTCAGTGTACCATGACGCCTATAGATCGTCCTTTGTGGAACTACGCAGTGCTCCCATCTACTACCGTCCCTTCATCATCTGCTGAGTTTACATCTGTTTTACCGTCGACTGTATATGTTACTCAAACTGAAACTGCACCTGTTTCTACAGTATTTACTACTATTACTGAGTCTGCTACTGTTTCTGCAACTTTTACTGAAACTTCAACAGAGATTTTCACTATAACTGAAGTTCTAACAGAGATTTCGTCTATCGTTGAGGCTTCAACTGAATTGTCTACTCTCACTCTAACTCCTTCTGCGATCACTATTACTGACACTGTTAGTCACACGCAAACTCTTACAGTAACTCCTTCAGCAAGTACTGTAACTACTGTTGAGCTTTCTGTAAGTACCTTAACTGTTACCAAAACTGCCACCTTCCTTTCTACTGAAGCAGGTGTTCCAGTGACTGTAACACACACTTTCACTAAGTCGGATACTCCAATCACTGTGACACATACTTTTACTAAACCTGGTACTTCAACAACTGTTACACATATATCTAAAGTTAATGCATGTGCTAGCCCAACTTCACCTGCACAGCCACGATACGTATGTGAGACTGTAGGTCCTGCAACTATTGGCGAAGTTAAATATACCGTTTATGATGTGACGGGAATCTCAATTACAGAAAACTATATTGTCACTGGAGGATATAAGAATTCCACCATTCTGGCTTCAACATGGGATACTTTTACCATAAACAGTAACAGTGTATCTATGAATCAAAACTTTGCTTCCACTTCCGCTGGGTTAGTTGAATTTACTTTTTACATATCTCCCGAAAGCAGTGATATTGGAAAGTTTAGAATTGATGTCAACAATCCTCAGACGGCTTATTTGATTATTGGAGGATCTTCTTGTACTGACCTATCAGTGTTAGGAGGTGATAGCTTTGTTTCAAGTGGCTCTGGTAGTAATATTTGGGTAGATAATCCTCCTGCATTAGAACAAGGTAAATGGTATCCTGTTCGTGTTGTTACTACTTGGAGTGGAAGCTCCATTAGCAACATGTTTGTTGCCTTATATCCATTAACTTCGAACTGGGGAAGTGTTTCTGTGATTGTGAAAGCATGAAAGTGTGCTATATGGTTTTTTCATTACCATTAGAATCGCACTTTTAATGCCGAATCCCAATGAATAGATTTTATGCTGGTCATGCTATGTGTGTCTTATTCGGGTGTATCACGTAGTGCCATAATCTATTCACCTATATATCCCATAATAGTCTTATACTAACGGTTAGTATTTTCGCCATATCCTACGTAGCATATTCCAAAAAGCTGCAAGTATTACGTATTAGTCCAAATATATTCCTTTAAGCTTGAAAATAAAGGTAAAACAACTTAGCCCAGACTCACACTCCCACTCCCAAAATCTAAAATACAAAGAGTGATGTTTCATTCGGATAAGGAAAAAGATGTAATTCCGTCCCAGTGAGAGCCAAAAGAAAAGCAATTTGCACCTCCACCAAACAAAAGTATCTGACCAGTAGTAGCTGCCCAAGAAGCTCCAATAAACATCTTCCCTGGTAATCTAATAAAATGTACAGATGTTATAGCTTCGCAATCGTCAGTAAATTCAATAGTATAACAAACACTTTCTTCTCTAAAAACTTCAAAATAAGCACCATCTGAAATGCCACCTACAAAAATAATTCGGGGAGAGGTTCCATTAGATATAGCCAGCGCTCTAAATCCAATACTATGTAAAAACCAACAATCCAAATCCAAACGATCTATACTCAATTCTGCATATTCTCCACCATCATAAAATATGCTCCATCTGTAAATAACTGTGTGTGGGGTACCAGCCATATCAAACCCTCCTCCGCACAAACCAAAGTCTTTAAAGTATACCAGAAGAGGAGAAAGTGCTATATCCTTAAATACAATCTCATCGCTGTCGGTTTTAACAGGAATCCATCTATTCTGATGCAATAACCTAAAGGTGAAAGGATCTTCCGTGTAGCCGCCATAAATTAATAAGCCAAGAGGAGTCATAACAGCAGTGTGTCTAAATCGGCCATATGGCAAAGAAGCAATCTCTGTCCATTCAAGCAAACTATTCGCCGTCATTCTAATACTCCAGCAGTCAGATAAAGAGTTGGAAGGATTTGTTCTTCCGCCTACCATGACGGCAACATTTGGGTCATTTTCGTAAGTGGCAGTCATGGTATGGTGCATTCTCTTAGAAGGATGAGCTGCATATTTTATAGTCTTAACATCATTATCACATAGAGCAAACAAAGAGCTTGATCTACCGTCATCGCGGGTGAGACCACCAAAAGCAACAGCAATGTCGTATATACTAGCAGCACCACCAAATCTATGTTCGTATTTTACATCGACGTTTGTGGCTTTTATTATAGTGCTCTCAGTAATAATCGGCCTTTTGAAAAACTCTAATGAATCATGCCGTTCTTCAATATTTGAAGCATGTACAATATGATAATGCTGGCAAAAGGCAAAAAACTCTTCCCATTCATCAAAAGGTTCGACAGCTTCTACTGAATATAAAGTGTCCTCTGGAAGTGTGTACCAGAGTTTCTGCAAAGACATCAAAGAAACATTATTATAGCCTAGAGATCTATATCGCTTATTGACAAAGTCTAGAGTAGGATAATCAATAGGGCTGAAAATGGGAGCTTTCTGAGAGATAAAATGAGAAAGCATAGTATTGGTGAAAGGGTCATCAAAAGTGAGTTGCTCGAGAGCAATAAAATGAGAAGTAGAAAACTTGGCTGCCAGTTTAATTAAAGCATCACTCTGGTCAGTAGGCATATATACAGTGGATACTTCAGCTAAGAATATGAAATCAGGAGAAGGAGAAGATTTGTCAGAAGCAAAAGCACGTAAAAATGATTCCAAATTAGCAGTTTGATTTAAATCACACTCAACAGCATAATAATTTTGAGCTGTTGCGCCGTATTCTGTTAGCTTTAAATTCAAATCAGGAAATGAATTTTGTATTATCTTAATCTTATTTCGGATCAAAGCTGGAAAATCAGTATCTATAAAGCATACATCTTCAAGTAAAAGTCCTAAAGGATCATACCCAGCACCAAGACTCACTACTACAGGATTAGATACTTGTGAAATGGCATGCTTTAAAGCAGCTTCTACTGCATACATTCTAAGCCAAAAACCTCTATTAATCAAAGGCGATCGTCTTTGAGGTCTCGAAATAAACGGCTCAAAGTATGACGTCCATGTTTCAAATTGAGGATAACCCTGTTTGCATACTGAGTATTTAGATAATATTGACTGTGAGTTTGTGTTTATTATATCTATCATTCTCTACGAAGTAAATGTTGTGAAAATTGGTTGAGATCAAATTACGAGAGAAAAGGAAAAAACCTGCGATTTCTCGATAAAATAAATATAACTTAACGTTTAAACGAATTTTATATTCCTTTAAGTAACCCTAAAGTGTATGTTGTATATCCCATAAGTAACGGTTAATGCATTGTGGGAAATGGGACTTAAGAAATAATTTTCATAGGGCTAAATGGGTACGTGAGCCGCTTAGTAACGCTTACAGTTAACACGCCTTCCTGAGTTCTGTACCATTTGTACAAGCATCTCCCTTTCATACAATTCAATCAACCATAAATCTGATACAATTGTAATATTTTCCAGTAAGAAACGTGATTTAATTATATTCTAGCATATGGAGAGCTTGAATTTTGTTAATTTCAATCAGGACTTTTCTTGTCTTTCTGTAGGCACTGATCAAGGATATCGAGTCTATTCCTGTGAACCCTTTGGCAAATGCTACTCACAAAATGATGGGGGAATGGCTATAGTTGAGATGCTATTTTGTACTTCATTGGTTGCAATGGTGGGTATGGGAGACCATGCCAGCTCTTCTCCAAGAAAGATTCATATCACTAACACTAAGCGTAATACTGTTATCTGCGATCTAACGTTTCCTACATCGATCCTAGCTGTGAAGTTGAATAGAAGACGATTAGTGGTAGTTCTTGAAGAGCAAATGTATATGTATGATATATCAAATATGAAGCTGCTACATACAATTGAAACGTCGCCTAATCCTACCGCTATATGCTCTTTATCTTCAAGCAGTGAAAATTGCTATTTAGCATACCCTGCATCTGTACCTGGCTCTGGCTCTCCTTTTGGTTCTGGCCCTACTAACATTACACAATCTTCAGGTAATTCTTCAGCTGCTGCTACCGCCACTCCTAATGCTGGTTCAAATGGAGATGTTATTTTATTTGATGCTAGCTCGCTAGAACCTGTCAATGTTATAGAGGCTCATAAGTCTCCATTAGCGATGATATCTTTAAATTCAGATGGTACATTACTAGCCACTGCTTCAGAAAAAGGCACAATTATTCGGATCTTTTCTGTTCCTGGTGGGCAGAAACTTTTTCAGTTCCGTAGAGGAACTTATCCAACTCATATATACTGTATGAACTTTAACTTGACTTCCAGTTTATTGTGTGTTTCTTCTTCCTCTGATACAATCCATATATTTAGACTTGTTGGTCCAGATGAGCGTATTCGAACACTTGGCGGTTCATTTCAATCGAGATCCATTACTAGTCCGAATAGTTCTCCCACTGCTCTTAGATCTGGTACACTAGACCCCAATAGTTCAGAACCTGTGCTATCTTCTAAAACAAGAAGCCGGAGTAGCTCAGGAGCAGAATCTACAGGATCTGCGGATTCTTTGCCACAGTATACTACATTTGGAACAAATGCTGCTGACTCACTCTTTGATATCAAAAAACGAAATGGTACTGTTGCAAGCTTGTTAAGACGATCAAGTCAAACAATTGGTCGATCTGTAGCTGGAGCTTTTGGTAGTTATCTTCCTTCTGCTATGACAGAGATTTGGGAACCTGAAAGGGATTTTGCTTATGTGAAATTGCCTTCTGGAGGTATTAAATCAGTAGTGGCAATGAGTCCAACCTTACCTGAGGTTATGGTAGTGAATCAAGAGGGATACTTTTTACAATACAGTATTGATCTTGACAATGGAGGGGAATGTACTTTGATTAAACAATACTCTATATTGGATAATGAGGAATATGGCAATTAAAGGAAATGTTGGATGTTTCTACTTCTACTTTTTATTTGTATTAATGAATATATAGAAAGAGCAAAAAATTAAAGAAAGGACACTATAATGTTTGGTCATCTCTATTTTACTTTCCGCTTCTTTGCAAGAGTTTGAAACAAATGTTTCGATAAATCTTTATATTAGGCCCGCCTGTCCAGCTGGCAGAATAAAATTGAGAAGTATTCGAAAGGAAAGAGATAGAGTCATAAATCTGCAGAAAATTAAACTGAACTGAATTGAGTTTTATTTATCTGTTAATCTGTATTGGTTGGAAGAATTACTTTCTTCGTGGCTTTCACTTGAAATCATAAGCCTTTCCAGCCATAAGTAAACCAACAATAAGACCAAAAAGACCGAGAACGGAACCAAAAATTTCAATTACTAAAATCTTTACAAATAAACTAGGATTAGCAGCATCAGCAACAGCAGCAGTAGATCCAGTAATTCCAACAGCTACACCGCAAACCAAATTACATAATCCTACAGTTATACCTGCCCAGAATAGAGCATAGCCAGTGTAATAGTTCTCAGGAGTGAAAATGCCATTTCCTTGAACAAGAGTAAGCTTCGAAGAAAATACAATTGACATAATAACACCATAAATTGCTACTACTTCACAGAAAATAATGCTAATCAAATTCTTTGTTCGAATTCTCGGAGCTTTCACACCTCCACCAATAATCGATGTTCCCGTTACAAATATTCCCCATGCTGCTCCTGTTACTGATAATCCGATGCAAGCTGCAATACCTAAACAAGCCCATAAATAAGGTGATGTATTCAATAAGAATTGGCCTACGTTGAATTCTTCTCCGTCACCTGTGAAAAGCAAGTATCCAGCGATACTAGCTATTGTAAGACCTACAACAGTACTCCTATAAGACATTGTGTTTTTCTCTTTTTCTTTCTATTCGTGATCAATAACTTCTTTTAGTTGATTCTTTGTATTCCTTGTCCTCCTTTTTTCCTGCAACAAATTCTTAACCAAAAAACTGACCCTCTAACCTGCTTTTGTATCCTGTAAGATAATAAGTAAAGTAGAGAATTAAAACAAGGGAGAAAACGTTGTTATGCGATATCGCAGAATATAGCTTACCAAAAAGACCAGGGTATCTGTAGTTTGGTAAATGAAAAACTGGGGTTCAGGTTTCATTCCATAAATTTAATTTCCGGGTAAAATATTGAAAAAGAAAAAAAAACCTTTCGAACAATTTTCCAAGGTAGGCCTCCCTTTACCAAAAAATATTCACTTCAACAAGAAAGCACAAAGAAAAGAATCTTTTTGTTAAAAAATATCATCTGCTATTATATTTTTTAAGTTTTCTTTTACTATTTTTTTGACTTTTTCACGTGGCGTGTGAAAGGAGAACAAATAAAGGCTATTTGAACATACTGACTCACAACAAAGAAAGAAAGATCTTGGACACGCTTGAATCCACCTCACTTTTTGTTCGCCATTCTTATAGTTATCCTTGAAAGAATATACATATAGAATATACAAAATGTCAAGTAGATTTTTTGCTTCTGGTTATAGTGACTCTGATTTGAGTTCCTCAGATGAAGAACTTGATTCTGAATTAGAACAATCCCTCGATGAATTGTCTGAATCTGAAGCATCTAGCTCTGAAATTGACTTTTCTGAAGATGATGAAAACGATGAAAACGAAGTTGATAGACAACCCGCTGGTGAAGAAGAATCCTCAGGCTTGCGTGCCCCTTCAAGATTTTTACGCGGTGCTGCATATGACAGTGAAGACGAGTCTAGTAGTGATGACGACCGTCGTGTTGTAAAGAGTGCAAAAGAGAAACGTCTAGAAGAAGTTAAAGAAATTATTGATGCTATTGATACTGCGAAGCTTGTAAATGAATGGACCATTATTTCTAATGAGCTTGATAAGCTTTTGAAGATTGTTTCTAAATTTGCTTCTCAAGATGGTCTTTATCCTGAATTTATTCAATGTCTTGCTGACTTAGATGATTTTGCTAATGAGTCTGCCAAATCTGAAGACAAAAAATCAATGAATGCTATTCTTGCAAGAGCTCTCAATACTGTTAGAAACCGTCTGAAGAAAACTGTTAGAACTTACGATTCTCATATTGCTAAGTATCGTGAGAGCCCTGATTCTTTCCTTTCAGGTACAACTGAAAAGACTTCTTCTGAACTGGAATCTGCTTCTGGAAAAGCTTCATTGGATGACGATGGATTCACTGTTGTTTCAAAGGATGGTAAAGCACGAACTAATACTGCTGAAATTGTATTTAAAGGTCTCAAAGCTATTATTGAGTCTCGTGGAAAGCGAAACATTGACCGCATTTCTCAGATTAAAACTCTTGAATCTTTATTGGAGAAAAGTTCTACTGCTTACCAAAGGATCCGGGTATTACAAGTAATGATTGCTTTCCGTTTTGATATGATTAATGCCAATGCTGGATATATGCCTATTAAGCCTTGGCAAGCCGCTGTAGCGGAGCTCAATTTACTTCTTACGGAATTGGAGAATGCTCCACATATCATTGTTGTTGAGACTGCTGAAGAGCCTGATGATGAAACTAAAGACCCTGAGCCCAATGCCGAAGGTATTCTTTACGTCAATGGAAGTATTACTGCATTTGTTGAACGTCTCGATGATGAGTTTATTAGATCTTTACAACACATCGATCCTCACTCTACCGATTTCGTTGAGCGTTTACGTGATGAATCTGGTTTATATAACTTACTTTTGCGTGCACAGATTTATATTGAAAGTCTTTCTGTCACTGACGCCTTGAATCGTCTTTTAATTCGCCGCTTGGAGCATATTTACTTCAAGCCTGGACCAATTGTTCGATCTAATGAAGTTGCTGCCTGGTCAAAGATCAACACAAATGGCCGTTTAAGCAATTCTGAAATTACTCCTCGTCCTGCTAACGCTGAAAGTGTTTCTGTTCATCGTCTTATAAAAGAAATTTCAGTTCCTTTGTACGCACAAAACGACAATATTCTTCGTACTAAGGCTATGCTTTGTCAAGTATACAGCTATGCGCTTCACGATCAATATCACAAGGCTAGAACTTTGTTTTTGATGTCTCACGTTCAAGCTTCTATTTCAAATGCAGAAACGTCTGTCCAAGTTTTGTATAATCGCACTCTTGTACAAATTGGACTTTGTGCCTTCCGAAATGGACTTACATTTGAAGCTCAACAATCTTTACAAGAAGTTTGTGGCTCTGGAAAGACTAGAGAATTGTTAGCACAAGGATCATTCTCTCAAAGATATGGTCAGCAACAGCCAGAACAAGAAAATGCTGAACGTCAGCGCATGGTTCCTTTCCATATGCATATTAATTTGGAATTACTTGAATGTGTATACTTGACATCGTCGATGATAATAGAATCACCTATTCTTGCATCTATGGGAAATTCTACTGACTCTAAACGAAAGCCTCAAATTTCTCGGCCATTTCGTCGTCTCTTGGAACATCATGACAGACAAGTGTTTGTTGGACCTCCTGAGAATGTACGTGATTTTATCATGCAAGCTGCTAAGGCATTGTCTACTGGAAATTGGCATAAGGCTAGAGATTTTATTTGTTCCATTAAGATTTGGGACCTTATACCAAATACTGATGAGATTAAAAAGATGCTTGGAGAGAAACTTCAAGAGGAAGGATTACGAACATACGTGTTTGCATATGCAAACTTATATGATTCTATTACATTAGAGACACTTGCTGGCATGTTTGAGCTAAGCTTGAGCAAAGTTTCTTCGATTATTTCTAAGTTGATCTACGACGATGATATTGCTGCTGCTTTAGATCAGCAAGCTGGTGCATTGGTGTTCCGTAAAGGGATAGAAGTTTCAAAATTGCAAAGTTTGGGTCTTTCTCTTGCGGACAAGGCTTCACAACTTGTCGAATTGAATGAAAAACAGTCTCAGCATGGTCAAAACGATAGGTACGACCGTGATGATCGTCGAAATCATAACAGGTCAAACAATCAACAAAGACCTAGAACTATACGTACTTAGAGAAAATGTACATAGTTGCGTTCAAGAAGAATAAAATTAGTCTTCATTTAATTAATTACTTGTACCTTAATTTCATAGTATGCTTGAACTGACATTGCCTTAAAATTAACGACTGCATAGCTTTTGCTTGAATTTTAAGTTGTCACCCCTATCTGGCTATTTTAGCCCTATGTTCCACTTCTAATGGGTAACCCGTTAGTACTTTTCCCATACATGTCCCTTTTTCATGTTTTTGATGCACAAAAAGCGACACATACACTTTACTGTTGAATTGTTTTTTTTTGCAATATAGAAAAATGGCCGATAAAGCTTTGATTTTGGTAAGTAAAATTTATGAATAAGTTTTGGTTGATATTTATGATGTAATTGAAATTCTAACAAAATAGGTTGGTGGTAATACAAGAGGAACTCGATTCAGACCTTTGAGTTTGGATGTGCCAAAAGTTTTATTTCCTGTTGCTGGAAAACCAATTCTGGCACATATTTTGACTGCGATTAGTAAAGTTTCTAGTATTAAAGAAGTACTGTTGATTGGTTTCTTTGATGATTATGTATTTAGGGATTTCTTAGGTGATGCTGCAAAGGAGTTTCCTCAGTTCACTATAAGATATTTGAGAGAGTATACTGCATTGGGAACTGCTGGTGGTATGTATCATTTCCGTGATGTTATTCTTCGTAACAGTCCTAAGAAGTTTTTTGTTATTCATGCTGATGTATGCTGTTCTTTCCCTCTTGTTGAAATGCAACTATTAGCAGAAGAAAAGAAAGCAGGTGCTGTAATTCTTGGAACTAAGGTACCTTATGAAATTGTTCCTAATTTTGGTGCAATTGTCTCTGATGAAAATGGTGCAGTTGTTCATTATGTTCAAAATCCTGAATCTCGTATTTCAAACATGATCAATGGTGGTATTTACCTTTTTGATTCCAGTATTTTTGATGTAATTCGTGAAGCTCAAAAGGAGCGTCTCAGACAAGCTTCAGAAGAACCTCTTACTGCTGATTCAGATGATGTTCAAGTTCTTAGATTAGAGCAAGACATTCTTGGACGTCTTGCTGACAAGAAGGATCTTTACGTGTATGAAACTAAGGATTTCTGGAGACAGATCAAGGTTGCTGGTGCTGCTGTTGCTGCTAATACTCTTTACTTGCAGCGTGCATATCAACAAGATCCGGAATCCATGAAGAAGTACGGCTCAAATGTTGTTCCACCTGTGTATATTGATGAAACTGCACAGATTGATCCTACGGCCCGTATTGGCCCTAACGTATCAATTGGGCCACGCACGAAAGTTGGTCGCGGCGCAAGAGTACGTAACTCAATTGTTCTTGAAGATTGTGAAATTAAAAATGAATCTTGTGTTTTGAACTCTATTCTTGCTCGTGGTTCTCGTGTAGGTGAGTGGGCTAGAGTTGAAGGATCTCAAGTGCCTTTGGACTCCCATGATACTACTGTTGTCAACAGCGGACTTAAAGTACCAGCTATTACCATTCTTGCTTCAAACGTTATTGTAGGAGATGAAGTCCGTGTACACAACTGTGTCGTACTTCCCCACAAGGAAATTAAAGTTGATGTTGGCAATGAAGTTATTATGTAATGTGGGCTTTGTTGCAGTTTACTTTCTCATTCTTCTATTTTATTCTACAGTAATTCTTTTAAAGAAGAATATACACACGAGTCTCTCCTTTTTCTTATAAGTTAAATACAGTTTTTTAATAATCACTTGTTGAAGTCGCTAAGTCAAACTTGATTGTTGTATAAAATTGCAATTCACGTTCCGGCTTATTTGGACTTCTCTAACATCAGATGCCAGTTTTATTTCTTCTACCCTAAACTTTCAGATACCGCAATGTCAATTGGAATACTGACAATCAGTTACAAGTCAATTGAAAGAAAAAATAGTGTTAAAACAATAGTTTCCTTCTTGAATTGTTGAAAGTGGGTACTGAAAGAAGAAGAGAGAACTTTGATGTGGCATTTTTATAACTCGTTAGGAGTTTCTAGCATAGGGTTTTTTGTAAAGCCCTATTAATCAATATATGATGTTTGTTCTAATAAATAGAATTCTACCTTTAAGGATAAATATCTGTTCATGTTGAAAGCGTTACATTAAATATTCAAAAATATACTTCCGTTTCTTGGATGTTAAAGATCTGTAGCAATGCAGGAGGCTCTAGAGATAGATTATAAAGAAATCCTGCTACTTATGGGATAGTTGTGAAATATTATCCGTTACTCGAACTTTAAACATTATATAACGGTTAAAGGTAGCTTAACCATTACAGATATCTGCTATAACGGTTAATGTAGTTGCTTTAGTTGCTATCTGTCTTTACTGTTAGTACAATTGTATAACTTTGAAGATTACAATTCTACTCTTGTGCTGTAATCATAGTTCCCTACAGAAAAGTATCTGAATTTTTCAGTTTGACTATGGGATACCTATACGAGTCAATGGTGAGCAACCCTATGGGATATATATTTCACTCTTTCATTTGGTTATATAGAGCATTGTAAATTCTAAAAACTTTTGTTCACTGTATTGTAGTGCGTGTTACGCTTTATCCTATAACCGTTAGTCTTTTTAAAATAAGTTATCAAATTAGAGTTATTTCAGATTATCCTATAAGCTTTTCCCATATAACGGTTACGTACCTTAAATGATCGACGACTGTTCAAACGTTAAATAAATTCGCTCGCATCATCAATATAAATTATATTTACAACATTGTCCTACTACGCGTATTCGATCAAGATTAAAAATCAACTGAGCCAGAGAAAAAAGTACAAATTCATGCACAAACAGTTGAAATATGCTGTTCTCTGGGTTCCAGTTTGTTATACTACCTGAATGTGTCAGTTTTGAACAAATAAAGAACGATATTTTATTGCATGGTGGAGTTGTTGTTGATCGGCCAAGTAGTGATTTGAAATCTTGGAACGATCTCCGAAGCAAATTGATCCTTGGAAACCCACGATATATTGATAAATATCAACATAGCTTCTATTCTTATAAAGTAATAGATGTTAAATATGTAAGGGATTGCATAGATAGAAAGAAGTTACTATCTCAAGTACTTTATTGGTTGAGGAAATTACCAGCTTCCAAGATATTAACTGCTAAGCCTTTTTCAACAACTGAAGATCGTAACTTGGTTGATCATATTACAAAAATGTTGATTCAAGGTAAGACTTTGACATATATTGGAACTGCAGAAGCGTATAATACTAGTAACGGATTGTGGAATAGGACTGCATACTCTCTTTATGTTCATGCTAAGCGACACTTATTACCACTTTTTGATCGTGAATTGGTTCTATATTGTTCTGGAGCTTTGTGGAAAGTTAATAAAGCGAAACTTGAAAAAGCAGATATTGATCTGTTAAGTTATGTATTTCTGTACTGTCACGAGAATGGGAGATTAACCATAGAAGCTTTTAAGGGATATTCTGAATACTTGATGAATTCGGATGGGGATGAAGATATTCCTAGTATGATTAATATACCAGTGATGAATAGAATTAGAAAACTATATGGACTAACAGCAATTCAAGAAAGCCAGGCTCTATTGAGATCTAGATTTACACCTGAATATGTGAGGTTGTGGTTTCATGGACTCCTAAAACTGCAACCTACATTATTAAAAGATTCCATTGAAAGAATTGTTAGTCTTCCATTTCATGTAGATAGTGGGTTTTTTCCCAGTAGCAAGGACGCTCTTTATGTGTTTAGAAAGAGGTATGAACAATTTAAAAATCCAGAATACGTGGGGATTCCTGAAGATGACAGTGCTTATTGTATTCTCAAAAATGATGGTTCTGGAAGTGAGATATCTGATAGATATTCTAATTCTGATTTATCTTTAAAATCGTATAGTGCGTTTCAAAGTTATAGAAGTCTTTCTGCGGATATTAAAGATTTTGAGAATTTTAATAACACGAGAATAGATAATTCTGACTATTTATTCTCCTATTTGTTTTCACGGGATAAAGAACATAGTGTATTAGAAGAAACAGACAATGAGAATGCAAGCAGGTCTAGTATTAGTATGAGTGCAAGCGATCTACCGCTGTTGCCTTCGATTTCCACAGGTAGTGTTAATAACTCATCTGATTCAGCAAGTGACAACGAAAACGGTAATAATAGAATTGATGAGATGGTGCTTAAAGATTCCGAAGAGAGCAGTAATGGAATTGACGCGATGGTACTTCCAGATTGCTACGTGATAGATAGTTCTGAAGGTGATTACGATGATATTTTAGGAGAAGACATGTCAATTAATGATTTAGTTCTTCCAAATGTTGATTTACATTTAATGGATGACAAGGGGAAAGATAATGATACAGAAAAAGGGTCAATGAGAAAAGGTAAGCAGTCATATATAGAAGACAGGAAAGAAATAGAATGTGAAGCAGACAATATGGGATTTCAAGAATGGTGTATATACATGGCGAAGAAAGAAAACTTGGAATTGGATGCGGTATTAATGTTAGCACATTGCTGCAGAACATTAAAAGATAGAGTAAAGGAAGCTATCAGGGAATATAAAATCACGAATAAGTTTCCTCTATTTAAAGGATGCTTTTCACCATTAGAAGATTATTATATCATGAAAGGTACAAATGAAGATAATAGCAATGCGCTGATGAAAAAGCATGGAAAAGAAGAATTCTTACTACGACAAATGTTCTTAAAGGTAGCAGGGATGAATAAATTTAAACTCAAGAATGCTACTGAAGCTAAAGTAGAGGCATAAGCGAGAGTTTAAAGATTAAGGAAGCTATTAATAAACTAACATTGGTAGCAAGCGTGTTCCTAATGAAGTTTTAGACGAGCGAATAAAAGGAATGAAGCCAACGTACAGCGCTTAGGAATTGGAAGAAAAACAAAAGTAAAGTAGCTGAAGGTTGTATAATAGAACTAAAGAATAAACAAGTTCAGAATTGGAGGAATAGAAATGTATAATTAAAAAAATGAATTTGGCAGAATTAAGTAATTAAATGATTTTTTTATAAGATACTGCCAAGTTAAAAGCAAGTAATTAACTGGTTAATTAATTATAATTATTAAGATAAGTTAATCATGATATCATATTCTTGAGACATCCAGTTAGTTATCGATAAATATAGAAACATAGAGATGCTTAAGAATAATGACGGTATTGCTCTTTAAGCGATGGGTAGAAACTATAACGCCTTGTTGTATTCGAAAAGGAAGAGGAAATAAAGAAAATAAAAAATGTACCAGTGAAATTATCTTAAGATTCAGTTTTCTTTTGAATCTTTTATCTCATTTCAAGAATGTAACGGTTACCTGAATCGGAAAGGTATAAAAGAGATCTCCGCCCTTTGAGCTTTCTCATGTAACCGTTACTTATATATAGGACTAGGTGCAGCGCCCCTTCGGGTCGCTCGGACGTTTATTTTACAAAAGATAAGTAGGGTTGTTTAATGTAAAGCGTTAAAAAATTGTGACGTAGGAAAGTTTATTGTTGG
>JAKUBJ010000089.1:0-44548 GCA_030566855.1 Tortispora sangerardonensis | reverse complement strand
ATATATGATCAATAAGCGGTTTACAAACTGTTATTTAATAAAAGCAGTTGAGTCCCAAAATGGACGTTTTTTTCACGACCCCGACGGGATCCCATTTCCCGCCATGCTCTATTATCATAGTAAAGATAATTTAATTTAAGAAATATACTTTCGGTGTCACCGAAAGCTTAATTTGAAACATTACATTACAAATACTATCAAGCTCGGGCTATTCCTTGAAATAGGAATCTTTTTAGCATTAAATGAAGGTTTGAAGGTTGAGTTATAGATGACAAAATATAAGTTATAGCATAGCCCAAAGAAATTACAGACTCTACCGTGTATTGCTTATCTTCAGGTGGTGTATACTTTCGACACCCGAGCATTTTTATAATTCTCCTCAGTTTTGCCTTTTTCTTTTGCCTTTTTATTTATATTGGCCTTGTCTTGTCTTTGCATTCTTATTTGCCTTGTTTTAATCTTAATATTTGACTTTCCCTTGCTACCTTCCTGCCCTGGATAATCATATTTTGCCAACTTCTACTCACACGATATAAATCATTCGAATGGCTATAGGATAATCGAACAATACAGTTTAATTCCTTTTTTGTGTATCTCTATTAGATACATTAGAACTGTATTTTTCTCTCGTTTTTTCCTGTCCTCCTTCTTGATTGGTTTTTGTTATCTCTATAGATTGTTTAGCATTTGTGTCATTAAAATTTTTTAACCATTTCCTCTTTATGAAGGGTGGGGATTAAAGAAAAGTTCAAAAGGGATTACATCGTTCCGAAAACACTAAAATAAGAAAGTATTAATCAATTGGTAATGAGTCGGACAGAATATCGATAAAATAAAAAAGGAGTAGAAGCCGATGTAGAAAATAAAATATTTCTAATGGGAAAGATCTACACAAAAAGAGAAGAATTTATCGAAAGATTTTCATTCTTATTGTAAGATAAATCGCTTAGCTAATTTTAGCTGTGTAATATAGAATATTTAAATAAATTATCCTATGTGTAACCAAATGTTCTCTACAACATGCAAAATCGGAAGTGCTAGCCACAAAGACCGTACAATTACGAAAGGAAACGTAAATACTATTTTGACTGTACGAATATATGCGTGTATATGTGTAAGTTATAATGTGTGTAATACTCCTTTTGTGACATGGTTTTGCAACTATCCTTAGCATTTTAATCCTTATTATCTTTTTACAGCAATAATCCCCACGATCGTTACCGAAACAAGTTTGTTTTTTCCACTTTATCGTTTTCGCTTTTACTGTCAACTTGATTTTTTCATTGTAGTTAGATTTCTATAGTGTGCTTTACCAGTTTTTTTCACTTTTCTCTTCAATTCATTGGCTTATGCATCTCTTATCAAGAAAATTTAGAACTGCAAAAAATATGATCCTATACTATAACGTTAACCTTCAATAGATTAAGTTATGTTCCGATTCTAATTTGCTTAGCCTTTTATTAAAATTTAATTAATATCCATTAAGGTTACTCCCGGTGTCCAGCCTATCTACGATTCTCACTACTTCCTGTCTATCTAAGGAACTGTTTCATCGAATGAATCTTCATCCTTGCCCAATTTGATCTTGTGTAAGATAGACAGATAGATACAAAAAAAAAATATATATAAACCCCCTATTTCTTTTCTTCATGGACTTCTTTTTTTTGGTATCTTCAGTTCAATCTCATCTGAATCTATTTGATCATACAATCTCTTTCCCTTAAGAAACACATTAGAGCTTATCTAAGGTACACACTAAGGTACTCAGGCACATAAAAGGTAACCCTCTCTTAATATTTTTGTTTTGATCATTATGTCAACTGAGAACGTAGACACAATTGCACCTGAAGGTGGTTATACCGCTCCTTCTTATGAAAAGAAGAAAACTATAGGTGAAAAATTTAAGGAATTTCCTTCTTCCGTTAAACAGGCTTTTTTCACTCGTGAAGGATTGATCGGCGATTATGATTATCTGTACTTATTCACACCCGATATTCCTTTTCTTTCTCGTGAACGTAAAATCTCACCATTCTTCGGTGTAGATGATAAAATGCCTGTTTGTTTAGCCCTTATTCTTGGTTTTCAACATGCTTTAGCTATGCTTGCTGGTATTATGAGTCCTGCTTTGATTCTTAGTTCTGCTATCTACTTGGATGCTAGTCAACAACAATACTTAGTATCTGCTTCTTTCATCGTTTGTGGTATATTATCTATTATTCAAATTACTAGAATTCACATCCCTTTTACTCCTTACTATTTAGGAACTGGTTTACTCTCTGTAGTTGGTACTTCTTTTGCTACAATTCCTGTAGCCCAAGGTGCTTTTGCTCAAATGTACGCTTCTGGCTTTTGCCCAACTGCTGAAGATGGAACTAAACTTGCTTGCCCTGATGCCTTTGGTAGATTAATCGGTACAAGTTTAGTCTGTGGTCTTTTTGAAATGCTTATGTCCTTCATTCCTCCTAAAATGTTACAAAGAATGTTTCCTCCTATTGTAACTGGTCCTACTGTAATGCTTATCGGTGTTCATTTGATTGAAACCGGTTTTCAAAACTGGGCTGGTGGCTCAGGTACTTGCTCTACTCGTCCTACTTCTGGTATCTATCAATTATGTCCTACTATAAATGCTCCCCATCCTCTTCCTTGGGGTTCTGCTCAATTTATCGGTCTTGGTTTCTCTGTATATGCTACAATTATTCTCTGTGAACGCTTTGGTGCACCTATTATGAAATCTTGTGCTGTCATTGTTGGCCTTCTCGTTGGTTGTATTATTGCTGCTGCTTGTGGTTACTTCAGCAATGCTGGAATTAACGCCGCCCCTGCTGCTACTTTTATCTGGACTACTACTTTCAAATTAGAGGTTTATGGGCCATTAGTGTTACCGTTCTTAGCGGTGTATTTGGTACTTATGATGGAAGCTATTGGTGATATTACTGCTACTTGTGATGTATCTCGTCTTCCTGTAGAAGGACGTGAATATGAAAGCCGTATTCAAGGTGGTATTCTTGCTGATGGTCTTAACGGTATTCTTGCTGGTCTTATGACTATCACACCTATGTCAGTATTTGCTCAAAATAACGGTGTTATTTCTCTTACTAAATGTGCTAACAGAAGTGCTGGTTATTTCTGCTGCTTTTTCTTGTTACTTATGGGAATTTTCTCAAAATTTGCTGCTGCTCTAGTAGCTATTCCTTCTGCCGTACTCGGTGGTATGACTACTTTCTTGTTTACTGCTGTAGCTGTATCTGGTCTTCGTATTATTGCTACTATGCCTTTTACTCGTCGTAACCGTTTTGTTTTGACTTGTGCTTTGGCTGTAGGTATGGGTGCTACTATGGTACCTACTTGGTTCAGTTACTTCTTTACTTATTCTGGTTCTAACACTGCTCTTCAAGGATTCTTGAACGCTATTACACTTATTATGGAAAGTGGTTTCTCTATCTGTGCTCTTATTGCCCTTGTATTAAACTTGGTTATTCCTAATGAAGAAGAAGAAGCTAGCCTTGAAGCTCAATTGATTGAAGCACATACTTCTCATCACGGTCACAAGTCTCAAGAAGGTAGTGATCTCCTTTCTGAGACTGGCTCTGAAGAAGAGAAGAAGATCTAAGCAACCCCTTTTTTATATCTTCTATAGGTGTGCTTTGTGTTTTACAGTTATTGGTTAATATGTCTATTTCTTATACTATATAGTTTTTGTTCTTTTATTTGGCGACCCCAGGTGTACTGATCTGTAACCTCCTATCTATAAGCGCTACTTTTGTAGATCATATCTCGCTTATTTGTGCACTATTTTAGATGAAACCCCGGTCTAACCCGACTCTAGTGGAACAGTTAACCAAACACCAGTTCTCCGTGTCCAGATTCAAATTGATATTGTGTGATATCCTATAGGCCATATAGTTGTAAGATACTTTTATTCTTAAGATATAAAAAGTTCGCGGTAAATACCGAATTAATTATCAAATCCAGTAAATTCCCCCCTTGTATTATATTATCAACATATTTTATCCTATGCATAATGAAAAGCCATGATAAGGTATCTAGTAGATTGTATACCGTATATATTTTAATTCGTATAAAATTGCATTCAATGTGATGTATCAGGATCCAATTTGAGATATCTCAAGTCCTCATCCTATCCTATAAAGGAAAGCCCCTTCTTCCGAATTTTAATCCGTATTAGCGATACAATCCTCCGCGTTTCCCCATCCCATCTTACCGACTCACTTCTAAAGTAAAGGAGATCCTATCGCTTGAATCTTAGTGCTAATTGTAGTCGATCATTTAGCTATAAAATTCAGCGAGCAATTAGCGTAGTGTGGACAGTTAATTTTATAGGATAGATAATCTGAATTAAGTTAATTAATTTAACTTAAGAATAACTTAATAATTTATCATTTTTCATATATGATATAAATGACTTATTGCAAATGAAGCATTTAACTATAAACATCGATTCTAAGACAAATGCTTTGGTATGTTTTACACTAAAAAGTATGCAAAATAAATAATTATAACAAGTATTCAAATCTATTAAGATTTCTTTGTTTCAAATATGGCAAATGTCCCCCACATCCACGAGCAGACAGCCCCACGCAATATTCAACAACGTAAGATACAGGCACATAAGCCTCACGCTACACGCACATGCCACCCCTCTCTTTCGCATTTTCTAAGCTCATCATGCATTTTTAATATCACTAAGACCCTTAATTTATACTCCTCTTCTTTGTACTTTTTTATTTTTTTTATTTGTAATAAGTATCCTAATACAGTAACATCTAAGACATTGCTTGTCCGCTGTCCTCCACTTTCACTCTCCACTTTCCCTACTCCTCATTTCGTTTTCATTCCATGATCTCTCCGTATATATCTTATCTAAGAGTTAATACCCCTTTGATTCGTTAATATCACTACCCTTTGTGACTTCTTTAGCCACTGCTATTGCATACTAGCCTCCTACTTTGGTGCTCTTACTTATATACCATTCATCAATCGTTGACTTGTTCTATGCCATAGATTCATCCCATCTACTCAGTATTATAGCAACCCCATATATCAATATTACCTTTTACGTAATTTATCCCGTATCTCCCCTCCCCCATACTTTTCCTCTAATAGCGTCATCTCATTACTCAAATTAAGGTTTACTATCCTAAACACTTCCATCATTCCCTGCCTATACTTTCTCGGAGAATCGTCCATTCTCTTTTCTTCTTCTTATATATTTCTCTCTTCATTTTACTGCTCTGCTATTTAACTTATATGCCCCTAAGATTATTCAAATTCTTATTTTGATTAATATTCTTTCTTTTTTTCTTATATATACCCGTGTATATTGTGTAAATAGGCTAATAGGTTAACTCCTTCAACTTACTGATATACAAAAGTCTAGACCTATCCTATACTTACCTCTCCTACTCTTACAATATTCTTATATATTCACTTTAATTTTTGATTCTTTCTTTCTTTCCTCTTTACGAGCAATATCTTTGTACACTACTAATATCGTATAATAGCCAATAGACTTTTCTTTGGTCCTGTGTGGGGTTAAATTTGAATGAATATTCTTGTCTTTTTCTGTTCTAATTGTCGTATCAAGGATTGTTAATAAGTTGCGTTATTGAATAAGTTATAAATTACATCTAATTTAACTTAACTTAACTTACTTTAAAGAATTCTTCATTGTATTATATCGTTTGGGTCAAACTATAGGCAGAATCCAAAATTCTATCCTTGCATTAACGATATAACGATACTCGCCCGATCTTTTAGACGATTTTCTATATAGTGATAAACAGTTTTACTATTCTTGTTATTATCTTGTCTTAAACTGACAAGTTCTGGCATCTGTTTACTATTATTGGAAAGAAGTCCCTGATACTTTCAGACTTACACCGCTATTACTACATACACTAACATATACGCTACTACACACTCTACTACTACTACATAGGTCACTCACATATTGATTTTAAAAAATCATCGATATCTTTCATTTCTTTACCCCAACTTACCTCCTTTTCTTTTTAATTGACTATAGCGATTGATCCTATTATATTCAATTAATTTTTTTATTGTCTTACCATTCCAAAAAAGGTACACTTTTCTCTGATTTTTTTTCTCTCATTCTATCTACCTTCTTTTTTGCGGTTTTTTTTTCTTCATCTGTCTTATACGCCTAAAAAGAAAAAAATTAGCCAGCCATAGGACTTTCTCCCCACCTTTTTTATATAACTTACATATATATTTTTCTTCAACTACCTGTGGGCTTGTGGCCAAATCAGAAATATATATATTTTAGAAAAACTTTTTTCCCGGTGAACCCTCTTCTATTTCTTTTCACTTTCTGTATTTTCGAAAGCTTTACTTATTAGAGGCCCTCGATTTCAACTTCTCTTTTTTATTTCTACGTGTGTGCCTTGATTCCTTCCTTTCTTCTTGTTTTATTTTTTCTCTGCCTCTCTCATACACTCATCTTATAAGAAGGATCAGCATTTTGCCCAACATTAAACTTTTTTTGATTTTTGTGGACCTTGCTTCTTCCTTTTGCAAGCACCTCCTTTTTTGCATTTTACAAAACCAGAAAATTATATATATACCACTTTCGATCTGATCGATAGCACTTTTTCAAATTGATTTCTAACAATATGACTTCAAAAGATGCTCCAAGACCTTATAAATGTCCGATGTGTGACAAAGCATTTCATCGATTAGAACATCAAACAAGGCATATAAGGACGCATACAGGTGAAAAGCCACATGCTTGTACTTTTCCTGGTTGTTCAAAACGATTTTCAAGATCTGATGAACTTACAAGACATTCAAGAATACATTTAAGGAAAAGACCTGTATCTAGTCCTAATGTTTCACCGCCTATTGCACCTAATACTTCAAGTACATCTGATCAACAACTAAATACATCGACATCGTCTACACCATCAATTGGATCAGATACTAATGAGGATGATTTAATACATAAATCACCTATAAAAGCAGATTCGTCACCTTTTGATACCCTTGCAACAGCTGCTTCACAAGAACTTGAAAAAGAAAGGCTTAAACTATCAGCATTGTCGCAGAATAATAAATCATTTGATCGTGTACAATCTGTTGATCGTTTATCTGCTTTATCTAATCATGGATCTTCTAATTCATCTGGATCTTCATCATCATCTAAATCATATCCTAATCTTCCTACACTTACGCACAATCATTTACCTAGAATGCCTCATATGACACCTATACATGCTGTGGACACTTCATCAATTGTTAATTCTTCTAGAGGTACTACCAATTCACTTAATCGTTCTAATTCATTTGATGAACACCGCAGGCCGGTTATATCAATATCTAATCCTTTAGCACATAGATCAAAAAGATCTCGTCCTAATAGTCCTGCATCTACAGCTCCTTCTTCACCTCTTTTAAGTGCAGATGATTCTCCTTCTGAAGACCATACACCATTGGTAACACCAGGGCATTCGCCACGGCTTCAACCAAGAGACATTGATCATACAAATGTAACATTACCGTCTATAAGGTCACTTTCATTACATGGATTACCACCGCCTATACCTACATTTGGGCATTATTCATCACATGGATTTTTAATTTCTCAGTCTAATTCTAGAGCAGGGTCTCGTGCTGCATCTCGCACTACATCAAGAGCAGCTTCAAGAGCAGGATCTCCCGATCTTTCGGGACAAACTCCTAACCATTCACCTCCTCTATTCCCACCTTTGTCAGCTTCTTTATATCCTCAACATCCTGGATCTGATGCGTTACCATCAGTTTTACGTTCTGCTAATTTTGGATCTGGTTCTATTAGTGCACCTAACTCAGCTGTAAACACATCGCCTAATCTTTCAAAGTCAGTTACAGTATCGCCTATTGTTGCGCCTTTGTCACCCTCGTTACCTCAATCACAAGTTTATCAATCAAACAATTCTGGAAGGACTTCAGGTAGTGATTCGTCATTGCACCGCGTAGGAGTAGCGGATTTGATTAATGGGGGTACGTAGTGTGTAATAAGGAATGTATAATACTAAGGAATATCACATATTTGTATATGTGCTGGCTAAGGCAAAAGCTTCTCATATACATGTTCACCCCTACCATCAATATAACATTCAGTACCCTCTGTTATAGTATATGACCATGTTTCATTAACAATATTCATTGCAAAACAAGGTTGATATGGTACACCCTTATCTACACGACGAAAAGTCTGCATTGCCTTATATGGTTGATGTTCAGGATGAAAAGTACCAGTTTCAGTATTAACGGTTGGAACAGGGCATCTAACATTTCTACCAGCGACAATCCAAGATTTATTGTCACCTTTAGTATCGTGTATATGGAACTTAGTCCAGGTTTCTTCATCATAGGCGGTTGGTACGCCTGAAAGTAGGAAATTAGGACGAAATTTCTTGGACCATGCTTCATATTCTCTTGTGTAGCCATCTTTTGGTAAAGTTGAGGGTATTGGTGGTAAATTGTCAGGCCCGCCAGACTTAATTGTTGATTCAGCTAATGAATAAATACTTTCTAAAGTAACAAGATTACCAGGGAAATAATCCACAAATTTACTCCTTGGAGGATTTTTTTTCATTTTTTCAGGGATCATTCTTGTAACAGATCTTGTATCAAGAGCTCTTACTATAGTTAAATCTTTAGGAAGGTCCATTAGATCGATCATATTCTTATCCATAAATTTTTGTAAATTATGAGCTCTTACAGAATCTGTCCATATAGAAGTTGTAATAATTGGGTAAGCATTCTCATCGAAAGAGTCATTTAAAGGTACTTTAAATGATATATAATCTGTGTTTGATGGGTTTTTGTAATCCTGAGGGTATGATAAAATACAATAAGTGATTTGTGTAGATTGATCAGTTTCGATTGAAGTTTTTATAAGGGCTAGTTGTGGAGATTCTCTTTGAGTAAGGAATTTATAATTATTTGTATCATTATCGGGGAAGGCAAGCATTAAATTTCGGTCAAATTTAAGGCCAGTTGATACAATTTCGACTGAGTTTACCCTTATGCCTTGTAAAGATTTTACAGGGTAGATATAGATTGCATCTATTTTAGGGGGTGATGTGAACCAGTTGGATAAGTAATTCATTTGAAATATTTGCGAGTGTGCGTGTGTTTTGGTGTGCAAGTTTCTGTGAGGCGTGTAGTCTGTGTAATGTGTGTGTGCATGTGTGTGCGTGTAAGAGACTATTTATATTACCCCACAAACGGTTAAAGGGCGATTGTTGACAGGTGTAAGCGCACTTCGCGCTTACAGATGATGTCACAAAGCAACAGAGTTAAATTATGGTCTTGCTTCAGGAATATTATCTCTAAACAAATCATCATTATCATCATCAACTAATAAGGAAGAAATTAAAGACCTTTTATCTTGTTCGACTTGTCTCCTTTGATGCTGCCACTGTTGATACATTAAATCAACTCTTTGTTGATCATGTAAAGATCTTTGTCTAAGTACTTGTAATAATTCAGTATCTACTGCAAAAGAAGTACCATCACCTCTTGTAGTATCCCAAGGAAGAAACCAGTCCGAAATTTTTGGGCCCATTACTTGTCTCCAATTATTTCTATACCCAATATCGAATAAATTACCTATTGTTCTTGAAGTGGGTAATTCAGCGAATCTGTAGAAATCAGGATTATTAGATATTGAAGATTTATACCTTACAGACTCCAGAGATTCTATAGTTGTTTTATTATTCAATACTAAATACATTGAATAAGAAGTGAATAATAGAACAGATATACCAAAAACAAGGCCTATAATTGATAGGAATACCCATGAAAGAGACAACATATGATCAGGTGATGGCATTAGAGCGTATTGATAGACAGCAATACCAGAGAGAGCACCTGTTAATAGAGCAAAGATAGATACAGATATTAGAAATTGTATAAAGAATTTATGATTTTTAAAGCCAATACAAGTACTAAACCAAGGGCAATGATGGTCCATTCTTAATACACAAGATTTGCAAGAAGAACAATGATGAGCTCTATCAGGTTTCCAGCATTTACATTTTGAGCAAAATCTCATTGTACCGTTTTGTTTAGCGGTAACAGAATCATTATGTGGTGGTTGATCATTTTGGTTTGGATCATGACCTAGATAATATCCTGGTATTTGAAAGACATAGCCTGGACCTTTATACCATATTAAAGAATAAGTTATGATTGAGTATAGGTAAAGTAGAGAAGCGGTGAAAGATAGAAATACGATTTGGTAGTGAGAATAATGAGATATTGCTATGTTGATGAATATTATTATAGCCCAAGTGAGTAAAAGAGAGATTGATATTCTTGGGAATAGGATTAGGAGCGTGTTTAGATTCATATAGAGTATAAAATGTGAACTGCTCGTAGGTATAATGTGTGTAGTGTGTCTGTCCGCAGACTGTATGATATATAAACTGATTGTGTCTGTCCGTAGAGACGTTTAAAATATGTAGTGTGCAAATGTGTATAACCGGTTAAGTGTAAGGAGTGTATTCTATGTAATATACCTTCAACAGGGGTGCACCCTTACACCTTCTTACCCTGCATTTGCATCATTTGATCGAAAACGCGTTCTTCTTACCACTTCGCGTCTTAACCAAACAATGACATTACCATTAGATGATTCAACTAGCATTAATATGTCTTTACCACCCTCAAAAAGACAAAAAATTAAACCCTTAAAAAGATCATCATTTGAAGATGATCTTTTAACCCTTTCAAAAGATCAAGATGTTGCCATTCAAGAGAAAGATCAAAAATGGCAAAGACCTCTTCTTAATTCTTTTAATCCTAAAACAACAACTATTCATTTTCAACAAATTGAAGCTGAAGATGCTATTCTTAATGGCAAACCTGTTGTAAGGTTTTTTGGTGTAACTGATAATGGCAATTCTATTCTATGTGATGTAACAGAATTTGATCATTATTTTTTTGTTTCTTCTCCTATTGGGTTTTTGAATGAAGATATACCTTCACTTATTAGTTGTCTATCGAAACAAGATGAACCTGATGTAATCTCAAAAATCAAGATTGTTAAAAAGCAGTCATTATTGGGATTTTCAGGTGATACTGAAACACCATTTTTACAGATCTTTATTAGTTCAGTACAATCTGTTACTTCCATAAGATCAATGTTCGAAAATGGTACTGTGCCTCATAAGTTGTTTTCTAAACCTGTTACTACTTTTGATAATATTGCCTACACTTTAAGACTTATGATAGATTGTGGTATTTCAGGTATGAGTTGGATATCGTTACCAGAAGATTGTTATACTATGACACCAGATCACAAGAAAGTGTCCAATTGTCAATTAGAATTATCTATACCATGGAATAAACTTATTGCAAGACCAGTTGAAGGTGAATGGCTAAAAATGGCACCTTTACGTATTTTAAGTTATGATATTGAATGTGCTGGAAGAAAGGGTATATTTCCTGAACCTGATATTGATCCTATCATACAGATAGCTAATGTCGTCTCTGTTTATGGTGATAATAACCCTTTTATACGTAATGTATTTGTTCTTGATACATGTGAAGAGATTATAGGTAGTGATGTGTTTCAACATAAGACAGAAGAGGAATTACTTATGAAATGGAAAGAGTTTGTAGTGAAATCTGATCCTGATATTATAATTGGCTATAATACAGCTAATTTTGATATGCCTTATATTCTTGATCGTGCGAATGCATTAAAACTACAATCTTTCCCATATTTTGGACGTCTTACAAAATCAAGACAAGCAGTACATAATTCAACTTTCTCTTCACGTGCTTATGGATCAAGAGAAAGCAAAGTTGTCAACATTGATGGACGTTTACAATTTGACCTTTTGCAATTTATTCAAAGAGAATATAAGTTAAGAAGCTATACGCTGAATTCAGTTTCAGCTAATTTTCTTGGAGAACAAAAAGAAGATGTACATCATTCAATTATTACAGAATTACATCAAGGCACGCCTGAAACAAGAAGAAGATTAGCAGTATACTGTCTTAAAGATGCATATTTACCTTTAAGACTTGTTAATAAGTTAATGTGTTTAATTAACTATACAGAAATGGCAAGAGTAACAGGAGTACCTTTTTCATATTTGTTAAGTCGTGGTCAGCAGATTAAAGTTGTTTCTCAAATCTTTAGAAAGGCTTTATCTTCTAATATTGTTGTACCTAATGTTAAAAGACAAGGAAATGGAGAAGATGCATATGAAGGAGCAACTGTTATTGAACCTGATAAAGGGTATTATGATATACCTATTGCAACACTTGATTTTGCATCTTTGTATCCAAGTATTATGATGGCACATAATCTTTGTTATACGACACTTGTTAATAAAGAAGTTATTGAAAATTTGAAATTAAAAGAAGGAGAAGATTATTCAATTACGCCTACGGGAGATATGTTTATTAAAGCAACGAAGAAGAAAGGCATTTTACCACAAATTTTGGAAGAATTGCTTGCTGCACGTAAAAGAGCAAAAAATTCATTAAAGGAAGAAAAAGATCCATTTAAGCAAGGAGTTTTGAATGGCAGACAATTGGCATTAAAGATTTCTGCTAATTCGGTTTATGGATTTACAGGAGCAGTTGTTGGTAAGCTTCCTTGTCTTGAAATTTCATCATCAGTTACTGCTTATGGTAGAAACATGATTGAACAAACAAAGAATTTAGTGGAGAGTTATTTTACAATTGAGAATGGTTATGAACATGATGCAAAGGTTATTTATGGTGATACAGATTCCGTTATGATTAAATTTGGCACACAAAGTTTAGAAAAGGCAATGGAACTTGGAAAAATTGGTGCAGAAGAAGTTTCCAAGCATTTCTTAAACCCTGTGAAGTTAGAATTTGAAAAAGTTTATTATCCCTATCTTCTCATTTCTAAGAAGAGGTATGCAGGTTTGTATTGGACTAATACGAAGAAATATGATAAAATGGATGTTAAAGGAATTGAAACTGTTAGAAGAGATAATTGTCAACTTGTTCAAAATGTTATGGAAAGATCATTAGATTATATTCTTATTCAAAGGAATGTTGCAGCAGCACAAGAGTATATTAAGAAGATGGTGTCTGATCTTTTACAGAACAAGATTGATCTTTCACAACTGGTCATATCTAAACAATTAGGTAAAGATTATAGTTCAAAGCAACCACATTCTGAATTAGCAAAAAGAATGAAAGAAAGAGACCCTGGAAGTGCGCCAACACTTGGTGATCGTGTTGCTTATGTCATTGTTATGGGTGGTAAAAATGACAGAAATTATGATAAGAGTGAAGATCCGATTTATGTATTAGAGAACAATGTTCCTATTGATACAAAATATTATTTGGATAACCAATTATCAGGACCATTAATGAGACTTTTTGAACCAATTTTCGGTGAAGCAAAGGCACAAGAATTAATGCATGGTGATCATACAAGAATCATTAAAACAAATACAACACTAAAGGGAGTTTTCTCAAATTTTACGAAAAAGGTGTATCGTTGTAAAGGATGCAATCAAAGTTTACGTGGGAAAGATAGTATGAGTGCATTATGTGACAAATGTAAACCAAATGCTTCATTTTTATATCAAAGGCAATTACTTGAAGTTTCACAATTGGAAGTTAGGTATTCAAGATTATGGACACAATGTCAAAGATGTCAAGAATCATTACATCAGGATGTTATTTGTACTTCGAAAGATTGCCCTATATATTATATGAGAAAGAAGGTACAGAAGGATTTGGCCGAAGAGACATCACAGTTACAGAGGTTTGATAATGTTGCTTGGTAGTGTCTTAATTGTAAAAATTCATGCAATGCTTTAATTTTTCTAACAGTTATGTGCACACGCGCGACACATACAAACTCTAATATGTCACGCTAACAACACGTCTTACAAAATTCTAGATTCCTTTCATCAACGAACGCAGAACGCACAAAGGCAGACAAAAATGTGCATGCTTATTCTTACCAAAAGAAAAAGGAAGAAGCGAAAAAAATTAAGAAAGTATATTTATCGGCGTTATTACACAATCACGTTTTTACATCAAAGGCACCTACATCTACTCCTACACCGCTTACCTATGGGATATACCGAACCACCTACCCCGAACAAGGACTTGTTGTACATACAAATCACATATTCAAAGATATAATTACAATCCCATACGAACCCATACACGAGTAACATAAAATAACTAACATCAAAAGAGATCCTTTACAGTACTAACATCAAGGGGATTCTATCTTTTGACATCTCGCTTGTTTTCTTGGCTTCTTAGACATTTAAGCAGAACAAAACTTAAAATATACACGTAAATTCTTTTATCTGTCATTGTATTGGTTCTTAATTTTGTATTCTATAACTGATTCATTAGATTCTTATAATATATTTTATGTAAAAATAAGTTAAATGAAAATATCTAGATTAACTTTAATTGAACCGCGTCTATCTTTTTATCTTTTAATAGTCTTATCATCACATTTATTTATCTCTTTCAAAGACTCGTACTCACTCAATCTTTTCTTTATCTTCTAGTAATCGTCTCTTTGATTATCTTATATACACTCTCTATCTCCTCTTTTTACTTCCTGTCTTCTTTTTTCTCTATATTCCCTTTGTAAACACTCCGCCTCTTCTTTGTAGACACTTCTACGCGTCGATCCCAACTCCCCTTTTATTAAACTTTTAAGGCATTCGTTTTTGGAAAGTATATTCACCTTATATCAATTATTTTTCTTCATCAACATTCCAATCTCAACTATAAGAACCCCGATCTTCCCCCCAATTCTTCCTTTTCAACCCGCTCTAATACACTTTCGTTCAATTTATTCACTTTATTCACTTTATTCACTCTTTTATAAACCATGAAATTCACTACTTCCGCTATTTCCTTTATAGCTGCCGCTTCCGCCTTCAATGTCGAGGTAGGCTTTAATTTAACTATTACTACTGAAATAGTCACTGCTATTACTACTTATTGTGCTCAACCTACTACTTTCTGTCCTAAACCTGATGTCACTATTATCGTAACTGAGCCAACAACTATTATCTATGAAGATTGCCCTTGTACTCTCACAAAAACTGTACCAATCGGTCCTTCTTATCTTTCAACAATCTCAGCTGTGCCAACTGTACCTGCTTGCACTGAATCTTATGAAATCTGCGTGGGCACCGAAACTGTTACCGTATTCCCTGAATATTGTACTCCCGTTTATGAATGTGACGTCACTGTAGTACCTGAGTTTGAAACTTATTGTGCTAATGCTACCACTTTAACTTTTGGTACTTTAACTGTACCTGTTACTACTCCTGGTACCTTCACTGTAACGGAATGTCCTTGTACTCTTACTTATGCTACTTCTTCTGCTGCTATTACTTATACTGCTCCTGCTGAATATAGTACTACTTATGCAAATACTACTCTTTGTTCTACCTGCAAGGAAGTTGCTCCTACCTATACTGGTCCAATTGCCGCTGCTGGTCATGTCGAGATTGCTTCGGGTGCTTTTGCTGCCGTTTTTGGTCTTCTTGCTTTCATTTTGTAAATTCGTATATAAATACAAAAAAGGCCCAACCTCAAGTTCTTGGTATTCAATGAAAAACCGAAACCTAGCTACTTGGGTTCTTTAATCTTCCTTCTTTTCTTTCTTATTTTTCATTAAATCAGCTGATATTTTTTATAAATATATATATATCATCTGTCTATTTTTATATTTTACATTTATAAGCTTATATATTATAATTTCATGCAGTTTTTTATTACCTTGCTTTTATCGTATAGCTTGCACTAAACGTCAAAAAATAACTTCACTAGTTTCCTAATTGGGATGAATCACACTACCATTCAAAGACACGCTAACTCTATTACGACATAATCAGCATTTATAGAATATTCTAGATTTTTGTTCAAGTATCAACTCACTTTACTTGTACACAATATAGTTATTGTATCATTTTCTTATCTTTTTACAGCAATAAATAACCCATCCAATAAAATGTGTTCTAAAAGAGAATTTATTGGTAACATTCTTCATCAACAACATTACCCCCAAAAAGTATCAACAAGAAAATTAAATCAAAAATCTTGTCCGCGTATTTGACTCACTTATTTGAACGTATTAGGTAATAAAACTTCATACACGTAGCTTCCCAATTAGGCAATGCAATTAGAAGTCTTGATATGCTTAACTAAAAAACATTGTTTTATTTAAAAATTATCTCTTTATTCATAGAAATCTTTTGTTGTCCAATTGTATTACTAACCTTGCATTCTTTAGATTTTTTTTTTATTTTTTAAGAAATTGTATGAAAAATTCAATATTTTCATATTCATTGGTAGAATCCTTTGGAAACATGGGCACTTTTATCTATCCGCTACACACAAACTGTTTTAAACGACTGTTACATTCTTTACAGATATCATCAATTATTAATTAGAAGAATGTATAGGATATTGTTAATCCTTATAGTCTAGAACAAACCTAATAAAGAAGGCTTTTTTTGCTATTACTCTTACGGAAAGGTTCCCGTCGGAACATTCCTCAAGGACACTACTGCAGCACACTCATCCCACAGTACATAAAATAAAATAATAATACGTCATTTAAAAGTTTAAGTCCCTTCTATTTTGAACTCTCTTGTTTTGTATGTATGCACTCAATATAACCAGCAGATATAATTCAAACTCCTTCAGGGCTCAGTTCATTTCTACAACACGAACATTTAATGAATATTCTTTTAAAAGCCTTAAATTCCGGTTTCATTCATAAAAATCAGAATATTTACTCGAAGTAAGTTCTCTTCCGCGCTTATCTTATTTTGGGAACTTTAACATCGATGTGCTTTCCTTCTTTTCTTGCCTATTCTTCTAATTTCGACCCTTGAGAAATAGTAAATGCTCTTATTTGTTTAACCCTTTGTTCAATAAAAAATACTATTTGAGGGGTTTCAGATTTAATGGTATCCTTCGTAGATATCTGTAAGCCGATCATACATTTTGTACGAATGCATTTCCTTACAGGACCCTTGAATCCTATCAAATAGTTCCCTTTTACCTTATAATTTCCTATCTCTAAAAATTGGCTGATACATGTTGTTTCTTATACTCCTTATTTATTAATTTGTTACATTCAACAAAAAATCTGAACACAAGAGATTATATGTCGTTCTTTATGAGAGTTTGCTGTGATATAACATTTTGGGAATCATCACATTCTTTACGCAGAAAGAGGACTACTTGTGAGCAGTTTACGCCCCTTTCCTTTTCTTCACTTACTAAAATGATTTCCTTATACAGCTACTAAAGTCATCTTACGTCAAATCAAAGTTTCTTGGCCCTTTTCAAAATTGAGTATTTCTCTCTTCGTATTTAGAGTAATGAGCGTTTATACTATTAAGAGAAACTCTAGAATTTCAAGAATGTGCCAAAGCGAAAACTTTGACTTCTTGGAACAGGCGAATGATTTTAATATAAATATGGGTGTTTTTCTACTTTCTTTTGTCCCTCATCCTCTCTTGAGTTCATTTACATTCGCTTATTACTTCAAATCTTTTTAGCTACTAATTATCAATCAAAATGAAATTCTCTGCTGTCATCATTACTGCTTTCTCTGCTTTCGCCATGGCCGGTGCTGTCAACAACGGTACTGCTTCTGCTATTGCTGAAGCTCGTGCCTCTGCTATTGCTCAAGGTGCCAATGCTCAAGCTGAAGCTGAAGCTCGTGCCTCTGCTAGTGCTGGATTCAACCGTGAAGGAAACACTGTCTTCCCTCAAGCTAAGGTTGAGGCTGAGGCCAAGGCTGTAGCATTCGGTTGCAATGGTGCTGCTGAAGCTGAAGCTTTTGCTTCTGCTTATGTTAATGCTTGCAAAGGTAACTTTGAAGCTGAGGCTAAAGCATATGCTTATGTAAATGGTTCTTCCGCTGTTGCCAAGGCTGTTGCTGAAGCTCGTGCTTCCGGTGGTGATGTTGTTGCTGCTGCTAAGGCCGCTGCTGAAGCTAAGGCTTCTGGAAAGGCTGAGGCTGACGTTATTGTCTGTGGTGTTGAAGCTGGTGCTAAGGCCGCTGCTTCTGCTGTTGCCGAAGCATCTGCATGTGCTGTTGTAAACGGTATTGAGACATGCAAGCAAGCTACTACTTCTACCATTGCCACTGTTGCTGCTACCACTACCATTCAACCTTCCAAGGGAACTACTGCTGCTGCACCTAAGGCTACTAGTGCTATTCCTACATATGCTGAGTCCAACTCAGGATCATCTATGACTGGTACTATTGGATTCTCCACTCTTGCTCTTATTTCTTTCGGTGTTCTTTTCTTGTAAAGCTTGAAAATTTACGTAATTTAAAGATTATTTGTTTCTTTTTGCATTTCTTTGTTCATTATTTTATTTTGTCTTTTTAACAATTTGATTTGGACAGTTTAGATATTTTTACGTTTTTTGGAGTGTTGACTTTTCTTATTCCTTTTTACCTTTTTATTTTCGTTTTTTATTATTTGGGTGGTCTTTAATAGATTAAAAAGAGCTGTTATTTCTTTCTCACCCTTTTAGTCTTTCGTTTTTTGTCTTTTTCTTATTTCAGCTTTGATCATTATACTTTTTTGATTCTTTCTTTCTATTGATTCAGCTTTTATGTAGAGAAAAATAAAACTGGCGTAGATGATTTTACTTTTTTCCCCTCTTTTTCCTTCCTCCCTTTTATTTTTTATTTTATAAGAGTTTGCTATTTCTAAAAATGATGTAATTGTATAGTATCCTAAATAGGAAATGATTATACGTAGAAGTGACTCTTTTATGAGACCCTTTTTAGAAGAACTTTCTTGGGGACCCTTATTGAGGGTGCCGTGTAAGAGGATCAAGTTACTGTTTCGAGTATGTATGAGGATATATGAAAATGTACAAGAACGTTGGTTTCAGAAGGTTACGTGTAAAATTTTATAAAAAGATTTACATATGTGGCTCTTGATAGGGAAGAAGCGTTTAAAAAGTGATGTGCTGATGTGTTAGCGTACGCTGTAAGCAGTATAAGCACGTACGTGCTTATAACCGGATACTGTGCTTTTTGTAAATAGTTTCTGTATCCTATAATCCTCGACTTTATGAACCAACCCACGTGACTATGGGATAGTTCATACTTTAAACTTTACATTCGACAATATGTATCAATGAATATCCCATCACCTCTAACTATTCTAAGAGGTCATAGTTCTCCAATTACTTGTTCATCAGTACATAATACAAATTTATTTATATGTTCTGGTGATGAATCTGGTGAAATCATTGTATGGTCACTTATAACAAGGCGCGGTATTAAACTATGGAAAGCGCATAGTAAATCGATAATAACATGTAAATGGCATAAAGATGATTTATTAATGACTTATTCTAGGGATGGAAAATTAAAAGTATGGAAGTTAAATATTGCTTATCTAGGGAATTATTACTTAGATGGTCACTTGGATGAATCCTTGGATGACCACGTAGGTGATAACTTAGATACTTCTATACCACCAATTGTATACGAAATACAAGGCTACTCTCTTACATTTTGTGGTGCTGATATATTTAACAACATATTTGCTCTTCCTAGTGATGAATCGACTATAAAGCTTATACAATTTGAACCTGAATCTGTAGAAATTGGACAGATCAAACCTAAAGAAAAAACAGGATCAATTATGTCATTAAAATTTATAAAAAATGATAGAATTGTTACTGGCTATGAAAATGGACAAATTCATATTTATGACACTCAAAATATGCAATTAATGGAATCTTATAGTATTCATAATTCACCAATTATGGGTGTAGAATCGCTACTAACAACTGATAAATTCACTATATTCTCTATCGCTGCTGATCCTTATATTACTTTCTATTCAAATTCAGAAACTTTCAAATTTAATACAAAACATTCTGGGTTTTCGAGTATTAATATAAGAGACGACGGTAAAATCTTATCAACAACAGGTTGGGATGGTTTCTTTAGAATCTTTAAGATTTCAAGTAAAGGATTCAATCTTAAACCTTTGCTCGCTGTTAAACCAAATAAGGATGGTATAAATGATGTTGTATTTGGTCCTGTTAAAAATGCTCTAAAGGGTTCATATCTAAATGATACAACAAATCAATCGCAACTTTCAATCTTCAGTAAACAATTATCAAATCGTTCGAAGCAAATTCAAAATATGCATTTAGTAGCTGTTTCGGCTAAAAATTTCAACCTTTACATATACAATATGTACTAGAATCTCTCATATTATGATAATGCTGCTCCTCTTATACCTTTAAGAAATCCTTCAACTCCTTCTTGTACATAAGGGTATCCTAACTCACGAGAATAAACAATTCCCATACCTGATGTCGAACCTTGTTTAAGAGTTTGTGATATAAAATCAACATACTCTGTAAAAAATGGTGTACATACAACATCAATTAATGATTCTCTTGTTTTGGGTATACCTTCAGGTAATTTTTCAACAAGCGAATTAACAACTTCATCTGATGCATTTTCAACATATCTTTGCATGTTTTTGATTCCATACATGTCTGTAATATTTATCACTGGTACTGTATTCATGTAAGCTTGTAAAATACGATGATTTTCTTGAGTAGCTGGATTGTTAGATGTTGTATTTGATTCATCAATATCCATTTGGTCTTCTTCAGCACCTGCATCTTCTGCACCACCTTCATCACCTGCATCATCCTGATTAGCTGCATTCTCTCCATTACCGCCTGCTTCGTCTGCTGCACCACCTCCTTCTCCTTCTCCTTCTCCCTCTCCCTCCCCCTCTTCTCTGTCAAATACTAACTCAGCATTAGATTGTAATAACCTATTAATCTCCTTCGCAAGACGTCTATCTTCTTCTGAATGATATCCAGGATCACTACCTTCTGTAGGTGTTTGCATCCAAAAGAATACCCTCTCAGATGATGAATTGAACTTCAATACATACACCCTACCAGTTGTACAAGAAAGTACCGGACGCCATTCAGCTTCAGTGGGTACTAATATAAGTCTATTGGCTTCACCCATTGGATCATCAGGATCTGCTGCTCCCCTTGGCTCCCACCAAAATAAAATCAAATCTTCTGGCATCCTAGAAAATACAATCTTTCCTTTACCTGCAAGTGGTGCAAGTATATTTGAAGGTGGTTCAAATAGAATTCTACCTGCGTTAAAGCTTATAGTTGACATTGTGGGTAATTGATAACGGATGGATTTACTTTAATAAGAGGCGATATATGTATAATGATGAAGTATGTTGGTTGAATGTTTGAGCAAGTTAGCGTTGAAGTTACCCGGATATTCAATGTACGATTCAACTTAACAGAACTTGCTCCAAAAAAGAATACATTCATTCTAAGCATAGAAAGAGACAGTTTTACTCTTTCTTCCTTGAACTTCAGTGATTGCGTCAACATAATCTTCATGTCTAATAACACTTTGATTTCTACGTAACGCAATCATACCAGCTTCAACACAAACGGCCTTTAATTGAGCACCATTAAATTCATCAGTTGATCTAGCTAATTCAGGCCAATTTATATTCTCATCAGTTGACATCTTTCTTGAATGAATTTGCAAAATTCCAGCTCTTGCCTCCTCGTTTGGTAATGGAAATTCGATCTTTCTATCAAGACGACCAGATCTTAATAGTGCAGGGTCAAGTACATCAACACGATTAGTAGCTGCAAGAACTTTAACTCTATCATCAGAAGAAAATCCATCAAGTTGGTTAAGTAATTCTAGCATTGTTCTTTGAACTTCTCTGTCGCCACTTTTATCAGAATCAAAACGTTTTGTTCCAATTGCATCAAGCTCATCAATGAAAATAATAGCAGGTGATTTTTCTTTGGCAAGGGCAAATGCATCACGTACAAGTTTAGCACCATCGCCAATAAACATTTGAACTAATTGTGGAGCAGCTAGTTTCAAAAATGTAGCACCGGATTGTGCTGCACATGCTCTTGCAAGAAGTGTTTTACCAGTACCTGGAGGACCATACATAAGAGCACCTTTTGGAGGCTTAATACCTAATTTTTTAAATTTTTCAGCTTGCTTCATTGGCAGAACAACGGCTTCAACTAATTCTTCAATTTGTTTATCAAGACCACCAATATCACCATAACTCTCAGTTGGTTTCTCGTCAACTTCCATTGCTTTAACTCTTGAATCATATTCACTTGGTAGCTTCTCTAATACAAGATAAGAGTCCTTATTAACACCAATTAAATCACCTGGCTTTAATTCACTGGGTTCAACTAAACCAATTAATGGTAAAAATACTGTTTGTCTTGTACTTGTTTTAATTACAGCACTTTTACCTGTTCTGGTATCATCTAAATCAACATTCGCACCTTCTTCTTCTGCTTCTGCTTCTGGATCAACGTCTAATATTTCAACAACATGTCCTACCAAATATGGTAAATGTTTGTTATTTGTTATTTTATCTTCATTGCTTTTAATTTGTTCCACCATTGTTGATTTCTCATGTGTGAGTCTTTGAAATTCTGACCTCATAACTTTGATATCATTTTCGAGAAGCTTCCTTCTATTAACAATTTCACTTGTGCCACTTTCTAACAACTCTTTAATTCCATCACCTAATTCTTCTTCTTGTTCGATATTCTCTAAATCTTCTAATGATGCCATCATTTATATCTATGTTATATTACAAATATAAAACTTCACGTTCAGTTTATGTGTGGCCACGGGTAGAAAATGGTTCATTAAGTCGCATCCCACTCGAAAACTTAATTTGTGACATAGTTGTATTATTAATTAATTAATTTTTTCTTTTGTTACTAAATCATTCAGGGCATCGATGTAGGGCCACTCCCGTGACAATTCTTTTTCGCATGTCCCATACCTTTTAGAATAAATTTTTCTATTCCGACACTTTCTTTCTTTCTTTCTTCTTCTATACTCCACGAATAGTAAAAACAATCAATTTTATAATCTTACAATTATGGGTTTTGGTGATCTTTCTTCTTCTACTGGTAAGTTTCTCTGATTTCAATTTAATTTTTCTCTTTTTGGAAACAAGCAATCAAACGAATGAATAAATAACTAACAATGCCTTTATTTTTCTTAATAGGTTTGACTTCTTTGAACAGCTTCTTAACTGACAAATCTTTCATCTCTGGGTAAGTAAAAGCCAAACTAAATATGCAAGCATAAAGAATTTTAAACGATGCAATTGGCGATTATAGCATACCAATTTGTAGCAATTGACAATTGTATATATATTCGACCGATTTGAGTTCTTTTTGTGTACCTGCTATACACTTTGAACATTTTTTGTACGTTTATATTGTTGTAATGATGAGAAATATGCATTGGTCCGTGTTTTTGACCGGAATTAAGACCCCGGATTGATGACTCAATGTAAACTATTAGTTCACTTTTTTCTGATATACTTCATACAATTTGCTTGCAGTTTGAATAAATGATTTTTTCATTTGTTTCTTGACACAATGTATACTAACTCAACTATAGAACTGCTGTTTCTCAGGACGATGTTGCTGTTTTCAAAGCTGTAGGCTCTGCACCTGATGCTGGAGCTTACCCTAACGTTGCTCGTTGGTACAAGCACATTGCTTCTTTCGAAGCTGAATTTTCTACTCTTCCCGGCGATGCCAGCGTTGATGTATCTAATCTTGGTCCTTCTGATGCTGCTGCTGAGGAGGAAGACGATGATGATGTTGATCTTTTTGGATCTGATGATGAGGAAGTTGATGAGGAAGCTGAGAAACTTAAAGCTCAACGTTTAGCTGAATACCAAGCTAAAAAGGCTGCTAAGGGACCTGGCCCTGCTGCTAAGTCAATTGTCACAATGGATATTAAGCCTTGGGATGATGAGACTGACCTTGATGAGTTGAAGACAAATGTTCTTGCTATCGAAGTCGATGGTCTCGTTTGGGGTGGAAGCAAATTTGTTGATATCGGATATGGTATTAAGAAGCTTCAAATCAATGCTGTTGTTGAAGATGCTAAAGTATCTATTGATGAGCTTCAACAACAAATTGAAGAAGATGAAGACCACGTTCAAAGTACTGACGTTGTCGCCATGCAAAAGCTTTAAATAAAAAGAAGAGAATATATATTTCTAATTTTGATAATTCATAGAAATTTTTACTTTGGCACTGTTACTTTTTTACAATTTTTCTTTTTTTTACGTCTTTTTTTTGTTCCTGTTTTTATGAACGTACATTTTATGATATTTGAGTTCTTAAGGAAGTTAATGAGCCTATAAGTATGAATAATTTGTTGTAAAATTAGTTAATTAAAACTTACAGCTGTAAAAAGTATCCTATGTATCTACAGTATATTTTATTAGAAAGTTTGTTATAAAATTATATGCCAAAAGAAAACAATGCCAGAAAGAAGGTTGTTGAAATAAGTTTTAATTATGATAAATTAAAAAATTAGTAAAGAGCCAAGTAAGTAATGAAAACACCAACAAAAGATGTGATGACAGCTGAATAACCAGATAAAGCAGAAGCAGACGAGTTGAAGTTTCCAGTTGCAGTAGCAGTAGCAGTAGCAGCTGCTGATCTACTTGAAGATTTTAAGCTTGATAAAGTGCTTGAGTTTGTTGTAGAGTGAGGACGAGTGCTTGTAGCTAAGCTAGAAGAGTTGCTAGACTTGGAAGAAGAGGAGGAGGATGAAGATGAAGAGGAGGATGAAGATGAAGACGATTTAGAAGAAGAGGAAGAGGAAGTAGGCTTGTCTGAAGAAGAACTTTTAGTAGAAGAGGAGCCAGTGGTAGCAGCAGGAGAACTAGTCGCAGCAGTAGAAGTTGAAGGAGCAGCAGTTGTAGCAGAATCGGAATTACCGTAACGACCATATACTTCACCACCTACAACAGAAAAAGATTCACCAAGAGGTTGCTCGTATTTATATTCAGTTCCAGAACTATAATCATTTACAACGACCTTTTGAATATAGAATACAAAAGGAGCTTGAGAGAAGTCAGCCAGGCCACCAGCCCAATCAATTGTGCCAGGTTCGTTGCTAGGACTTCCACCTACCCAAGAACCAAGACGTACTTGACAAGGAGATTGAGGGAAACCTTGACCGTTATTAGAAGGGAGACTTCTTACAGTGTTACCATTTACAGTCCAGTTAACAGTCTCTTTAGTCCATTCAATACCATAAGTATTTAAAGCGGTAGTAGCGTCAGAAACAGGATGGAAAGCACCACGATCGTAAGTAGCAGTATTTCCCTTTGAGAACCAATTAGATTGGAATTGAGTTGTGTCACTTCCAACAAACTCGATATCAATTTCATCTTTATCATCAGACATCAATACAACAGATGAAACAATACCAGCACCAGGTGCAGCTTGTAAAGTTACCTCAACTTTACCATAAAGAATGTACCATGGAGAGAACATAGTAGGAGATTGGCCATCTTGATTAATAGTAAGTTTCGCACCTTTACTATCACCGAAAGAAATAAGATCTTGAGAACCAGTAGCTACAAGGAAATCGCCTTGACCTGAACTGAAATCTTCGACAATTGTTTTACCTAAAGCAGGGTCTACACCTGAACAGGAAGAGTCAGTAAGAGGATCACAAGTAATCATATCAGCTGTAACAACATCAGCCTTAGCAGCTGCTAGAAGTGATAAAAGAGTAGAATAGATAAAAGTAGATTTCATTTTGTAGCTAAAGAAAGTACTCGAAATGTATTTGAGGAAGTGAAAAAAAACAAAAAACAAAAAAGAACAAATGAAGGGGGAGGAAGTTATACAATTAGTATATGAAAAAGTATATAAGAACCAAAAGACCTTTTATAAGTATTTTAAAATAAAAGATATATGTGCGGCCTTTCAAGCAAAGTATTAAGTAAACAAATAAATATAAGTTGGAAAGAAGGGAAGATGATAAAAAGAAGAGTCTCTTTTATATTCTTCGATCGCAGAAAAATAGTGAGACGCAAGGGATGGCTTGTGGTATTACGTATTCTGGAAGTTGCGGCTTATTTTAGATTTAAGATAATTATTTTTAGAACATATATGACTCATTTATTGGCTATATATCAACAATAAGGTTAATGACACTTTAAATAGATATTCTACCAGTATAGTAAGAGAAAAATATAACAAAATACACGTAACAGAAACTCATATCGAGATTCCAAGATTTATCATATACTTATGACCAGGTACTATATCCTAATGCGAAAGTGAAAAGTATAAAGAAGTATAAAATAACCCTTTTTAACTTCTCATATTCCTCTCCTATTACGCAAGGGTCCATTGCGCGTGCGCGTTCAGAAAAAAGTGAGTCTCAAACAGTCAAAGACCCTTCCCTTACTTTTTCTTTTTCTTCTCTTTTCTTCTCCTTTCTGTTAATACAAAAAATCGTGCTGTGCAACTCTCCGAGTTAATAAAGCTCTTTTTAAGCTTATCTATTTTCTGTAACAAACTGTGACAAAAACTACTCCTTATTCATTTTTACGCGACTCACCCCCTTGTTTTTTTCTAGCCTTTCGCGTTCATACTTTGAGCTACAAACGCGCCTTTATTTTTATGGCGAAATAATATCACCGTTTCACATTTCTTTAATTTTGAATGATTTAATTAAAAATTAAAAACGTGTCTTTCTTCACAAACGAAACTCATCATTACATGGCAATAATTATCATACATATAGTTATACAATAATTTCCAGCCAATACTACCCAGAAAGATTTACCCCCATAAACCGGTTATATGCATATCCCATACAATAATGTGATATCGAAGAAGATCTTTTCACCCCGAAAGGGAAAGGAAACTGTAGAAGTTTATTCTTTTTGCCAGGTCGTTTATATTAAAAATAGGTAACTAATAAAAGTTCACCGTGACTTACCCGATTTGTCTAAATTATTTTAAACTTTTTACAACACCGTGAACTATATATGGAGTACACAAAAAAGGATACCAAACCAGTCTTCTTTACACTTACAAAATCGTTAGTTACATAAAACACAAACTATAGTAGTTGATCATTAACCCTGTAATTCTTACTCATGAAAATCCTTTAAATCTTGGCTAAGGCTGATATGGGATGTAACAACTATTTAGATATCTAAAGTCAAAAAGGGTCCATATCATTAGAAAAGTAAGTAATTTATAAGGCACAAAAAATAATTCATAGAGTACATCTCGACACTCTTTTTAAATATGAGATTATATGAAGATCTGTCCTTTTCCTTTTTGCTACAATTTTCAACTCAACTGCACTGAATTCGATACTTTAAGTATCAAAGCTCTTTGTAAAAATTGTTCACGGCTGATAATTCGTACATTCTTAAAGAATAAATCTGGTGTTATAATTCCTTGATCCAATGCCTTTCTTAAAACATAAACAACATCCGTAATTGCTTTATCATTAGCAATTGCACGATATAATTGATCTAACATTAAACTATCTGTAGTTACAAGATCATCAACTGATGCTGTTTCTAATTGTTTAGCCTTCTCATATGCACTTTTTGTAACTGATTGTGCTGCTGAAATTCTATCATTTAATATTGCTTTATTGGAATCAGCTTGAGTTAAAATCCTATTTAATTCCTTTTCTTGCGCTTCTGCTCTTTTCTCGAGATACTCCACATATTGTAATGTTTGTAGAGCAGCGTCCCATCGCTTTCCAGCAGCTAAAGAGACTCTTTCAATTGCATGCTCTTTAAGCTCTAAAGAAATCTTATCCAAAGTATTAGATTTTTCATGGTCAATTGATGTACTAGAATTATCCATATCATTATGAGTAACATCTTGATCTATTAAATCTGAAGGAGGCATAAGGTCTGATTCTCTTCTTCCATTAGTTTGTTCCTCATTTAACGATAATCTATTCATAAGTTCATTAGCAGAAGAAACTGTTGATTTTTGAGAATACTCTAAACCTGATCCTCTTCCATATTCTTCAGCATCATAACCTTGTATTTGTGGTACTGCTGATGGTATCTTCGGTGGTAATTTAGGAGGAGAATAAGGAGAACCACTGGACTGTCTATGAGAAAGATTCTCAGTTGGATTCGCATTAACAAACTGCCGTGGAGTGTGATCAGAAACTATAGGAGATTGTATAGTTGCAGTATGTGGCTTTGAATATAAAGGAGGTTCTTGCGAAAATACACCAATAAGTATTTGCATAAGTTGCACTAAAGATTGGTCAGCAGTCCATGAAGAAATCATTGGATGATATATTCTTCCACTCGGATCTACATGGTTTCCAGGAGCTACTTGCATATTTGCAGCCGGAGTAACATAAACCATTGGAGCTTGATTTGGATATATTAATGGTATCCATAAAGCTAGAGGTATATGATAAATAGTCCCAGATATTGGAGTAGGTAAAGTTCCAAATATATTAAGTAGTAGATTAGATTGTCCATCTTCGTAAGTATAAACTTGAGTTCTTGGTTTTAAAGAAGGAAAAGAATCTATAAGATCACAAACATGAGAATAAACAATTTGCGGGCTAGGATAAGGACCAATTACAGATCTTAGCCAATTTATTACAAGTTGGGAAGGCATTGATAGTCTATTACATATGTAGAATCGATCGAAATGAGCAATATGCCAACAAAAAATTAGTGAGTAGGTTTTTTGGGCGAGTATTGAGTATATATTATGCCTGTGTATGATGAATAATGGAAAGTAAATGTATCGATATTTAAAAACTATTATTTTACCCGGATTTTTAAATAAAAATTAAAAAAAAGAATATCCTATAACGGTTATGTATCGAGAAAAGATAGTAATTCAAAGTGATGGTTAGAAAAAAGAATTGATACAATAATGGGATTTAAAGATTTGTATATGAAACTAAAGTCAATGCCATTTCCTGGCAGAAAGAGGTTTCTAAGAGGGTATGATTTAGATGGTAATAAGTACTGGGAGATGAAAGATGCCAATAATATAATGAAGATGCGTAGAATCGTTGAATATAAAGATAAAAGTAGACATTTAGGCGATTATAAAGTACCAGTACAATGGCATCAATGGCTAAGGCATACAAGAATGGAAGCGCCTACAATTGAAGAACTACATTCAGATAAGATCAGATTACAACAGCTACAATATAAGATACATCAAGCAGAAGAGAGGTGGAGATCAATACCACTTAAAAATGATATATCACAAGATGTTAAGATGCCTAATGGAAGTATGGAAGATAATAAGAGTAAGAAAGTGAATAGTGCAGAAGTGATTGGAGTTATACCTACGCCTAAAGCAAGAGAGTGATGTTAGGTATATATTAGGAATGTGCGTATATATTGAGTAGGAATATACGAGTAATTATATGTTACGAATGAAATATTATGTTATGATAAGAATGTGTAAGTTAAGCATATCTTAAATGCTGTGTATAGGTCATATCACGATTTAGGATCCTGGTGTGTTACGTGTTTAATACGACACTTTTGGCTAAATGTTAGAAAGTTACCTTTTTTACACACAGAGGACACCTAAAAAGTAATAAATGATCAAATCTCTTTTAAGAAATTGATTTGTTTCGTGTATATTGAAAGATTATTAAATAGAAAAAAAAAGTTAAATAGAAGTTGTTTAATTATTACTCAAAAGGAAATTGTTAAAAACTTGCGAAATGGATACTTTGAAAAAAGGTGCACGCTCTTTTGATGCTTTTCCTAAAGTTGATTCAACATATACTGTCGTTTCCAGAACAGGTGGCGCAATTACATTATCAGCAATCCTAATATGTCTTACTATTATCTTACATAGCATTGTACAATATTTATCAGGTATTGTTATTCATTCTTTCTGGATAGAAAATCCTGATGGAGATTTTGGTGCAACTATTAGTAAAATGCATCTTTCACAGAGTGTTGATTCACGTACAGCTCATAAATTAGATTCAAAACAACGCGTAATTAAGCATAATGGTATAAGTCATGAAATTCAATTGAATGTTGATATTATAATCGCTATGCGCTGTGAGAATTTAGATATGAATGTAATTGATACTGCTTCTGATAAACTTTTGGCGAGAGAAGTTTTACATGTGGAGCCTTCAACATTTAATCCAGACGCTATTTTGAATAGAAATAAAAAGAGTCAGTTTTCTTTAAGGTACCAAACTGAGAATGACTATAAACCAACTATACCTCCTAAAGATGAGAAAGATATTGGGTGTCGTATATTTGGTACAATGGAAGTACCAAAGATTCATGGAGGATTATATATTAACTATAAATCTCCTGATTATCAAATTATCTACAAGCCAGATGTTAATTTACTTAATTTTTCTCATATCATATCAGAGTTATCATTTGGCGCTTACCATACGCATACAACTGATGCATTAGATGGTAATGTGTTGATTATTGATTCATCTGAACACAATGGAAAGTTTCATCAGAGTCATTACTTTCTTTCTTTGGTACCTACTATCTACCATAATTTTGCATCAAAGATAAAAACGTACCAATATGCAGTCAGATATTATGGCAAAACAAGTAACCAGAGAGTATTTCAAGCGAATAGAGTATCTCATGATAATCCTGGTATTATGATTCAGTATGATTTTGAAGGCATTGGTATCACAATTGAAAGGCAGCGTATTCCTATTATTAAATTTTTAGTTAAGACGATATCAGTTCTTGGAGGAGTTTTAATGTTTTTGAGTATCTTATCTAGTGCATTACATAAGAATGATCCAAATGCGCTTTTAGATGCTTGTGTGGTAAAGGGCTAAGTGATTCATGTTATGATATTTATGTTATTACCTACGTTATGATATATATTTATTAAAGCAATAAGAAGTGTACAAGGCTTTGATCAAACAGTAAGAAGTATAGATGCAAGTAAAGCAGAAGACATAACAGATGACCAGTTTATGATAAAAGAAATTGAGCTAGATTTAACATTTGTTTGAAGTTGAACATTTTTTGTTGATTCTAAATTAGTTGATGTTGGTAAAGGCATTGCTAATGTTTGTACAATAACTGATACAATAGTTTGAGGTGGTCCACCTGGAGTAGTTATAATATCGACAACAGTGAAAGAAGTAGAGTATATAGATGATGATTCAGTAGACGTTGTTTCTAAAGAAGATGAAGGCAATGAAGAAGATAGCGATGATGATGACGACGATGACGATGAACTAGAAGATGATGATGATGAACTAGAAGATGATGAACTAGAATTTGATAGTAAAGATGATGAAAATATGGACGATGAACTAGATGGTGATAAACTAGAAGATGAAGAGATGGAAGATGAATTCGAAGAAGATGAAGAACTTAATGATGAAGAATCAGCATTCGAACTAGATCTTGAATCTATTGAAGAAGAACTTGAAAATGATGATGTAGAAGTAGAGGTTGAAGTAGAAGAAGATGTGGAATTCGTTGAATCAGAAGAAAAACTTGAATTAAATTCAGGCTCTTGTCTACGAAATTCAACAGGAAAAGAATTTGAATCAATGCCAATAGTATTAACATCTTGTGGTATTACTAAAGTTGTTGTAATGGTATTATCATCATCATAAAGTACAGAAGAATGAGCAAATACCAATATTTGTAATATTGTTGAAATACAAATAAAATTATACGTGAATAACATAATATATGATGTAAGAAATAGTGGTTAAGTGAAAAAGAAAGAGAAGAAAAATGCGAAATGGTTAAATTGACATCATCAATTTTCCCGATCGAACTTATTTATCCCATATCCCATATACGAAGTGGGTTTTGCCTAACATAACTATGGGATATTAAATAACGGTTAAGTAGAAATATATGGGATTAGGCAGTTACAGGTGAAATAAACTATTTGATAAGTCAAATAGGTAAGACAAGGTGCATCGTTCCAATAATAGCATCAAAAATGACTAAAACTATTAAAATATATCCCATATTTTATATAACTGTTGAGATTACGCAAAGAGTAAGCAGTGCAAGTTCTCTCCAACGGTTATTTTATTCAATTACGTATTATTCAATTGTTCCCTTATTCTATAACCCATTTAAATATCGCTTCTCCACATATTTAGACCCCTAAGCTATTTTATCTATAATCATTTACATCATAAAAATACATAAGAATGTGACCTGTAAATATACAGGAGATATCTACTCTTTAATCTTCATCGCAATGTGCTCCATATATCCCATACAATCTTTAGCCTAGAAATTTCAGTTTCAGTATTACCCTGCCGTTTATATTTTGAATCTATCCCATACTTTCCACTAACCCGTTTTCGATTTTCATACTCACATTTTTCGAAGAATCTCCCTTTTACTTACTTCTGTTCTACATATCTAGAATTAAACCACACACATACACATATATATTGTTCTTTTTTACTTATAATAACTACTCATATTTATTACAATGAGTGATTCTACAACTGCTTCTACTGTTACTCCCCGTGGTTCTTCTGCAATCTTGAATGATAAGGTAAGTCTCCTTTGTATATGATTATTCAGTCATACTTATTAATTTCCCTCTTTTTATTTTTTCTCTATTTTTCCCCTTATTTGTCTCTCCTGTCTCTTCTTCCCTTTCTTTGACCTTTTTTCTTTAACTTAATCTCTTTCTTTCTTGGTGTCTAGTTACTAACTCTAATAGTGGGATGTTGTCATCTCAAATACTTTATTAAAAACTGCAATTGGTTTCGGTTCTGGTGTTCTTTTATCTGTTGTTCTATTTAAACGTAGAGCATGGCCTGTTTGGCTTGGAACTGGTTTTGGTTTAGGTCGTGGATATGCTGAAGGTGATTCTATCTTTCGATCAAATCCTGGTTTAAGAGTATCTCGTTCATAGATTCATAATATAACATTTTCTTTCTCTTTACTTTTTTTTCTATATGTAATCAAATCCTATACGGGAGAAGTAGCAAAAGAGCAGAAATATAGCATTGTTTCTATTTACCAAAATCAACAAAGCAATGAGTTAACTTATAGGATATATATTCGTCTTATTGAAGATATAATTCAATTCTAATCGTATAAAATTACTTTACTTCAACTATTATGAATTATAAATTGCTGTAGATATAATTATAGGATAGAATTTTGTAAATCTAGAGTACAGATAGATTTCACATCACCGTTACTTCGCTTCTCCACCATATCCTTTCATCTCACATCAAAGCACACATAATGTCATACTACTTAAATGTCCTCATTCTCATTCAAATATAAAACATTTACTATCCCTTTTATATTTAAACGATCCTATCACCCTCTTCTTATTCACCCTTTATGGCTTAATGCTCAATTCTTATCGAAAAATAATCTTATAGACACTTACTCTCTTACTCCTGATTCTCCTATACCTAAAGATCGATCTCCTTTACAAAAATCTTCTTATTCACCCTTATTCCCTCCTTTCCTAAAAACCGAAGTACTTCAATCGAATCATTCAATAGAATTAAATAATCATCTATTTGCTTCTGATTTACCAATTCCTCCTGATTTGTCTTTATATCGTGACTTTCCTTCAATTCCTAAATACCCAAAAATTCATTACTTTTTACCTCCTTCTTATACTGATTCTTCAAATTCTTTAAATCTGATCTCTTCTTTGGCTAAGACGAACCCACGTTTATCAAACTTTTATAAACTTGAATGGGCCGTAATACTTTCTATTAAATTTATTCAATTACATTATAGTCATAATGGCTTATTATCTACTTTATTTCAATCTTCGAATAATCAATGGTCTGAATGGCTTCTTAACTTGAATTCAATTTCTAATCCCTCTAAATCCAAATACAAAGACTCTAATTCTTTATTCCCTTTTGGTATAGATTCTATACTACTTCAACAAGGCTATAATCGATCAAATTTAGTACAATGGTTAAAAGCTCTTTCAACTCCAAACTTAAGTGATATAGAATCTTTTATGTCTGATCAGATCAAATGGCCTTCTTTCTTAATCCAATGGGCTTTGTCAAATGCACATACTATTCCTGATATTTGGAATATATGGTCAATCTTTTGTAAAAATGCTGAATCTTATAATACAACCGAGCAGTCTCTTATACTCTTGCATTTTATGGAATATGCTACAATGCTTAACGTTCCTTTGTTCTTAGACATCGTCAATTGTATAAAATCTCAATTCTCTTCTGACACTATATCTGCTTCTGATTTTTGGAATGATTTCATCTTATGGGCTTTCTATAAGGCTTTTGTAGCTTCTAACGATAATACGAAACTTAATATTCTATCTGCTACAACTGCTGCTTCTGATTTCTTAAAAGCGAATAATATCAAACTTAATACTCATGGCTATTTATCTCTGGCTGTTATTTTAAGTCAATCGAACATATCTATATCTCTTGATATCATTCATGCACTTTCTCGCATAAATCTTGGGCATAATACTGATATTTCAATACAAGTACAATTTTGGAAATCAGTACTTGACTTAGCTGATGAAAATAAGTGTTCTATTACCTATTCTGCAATACCAGCAGATTTACAGGCTATTGGGCTTAACACTATTGTTAACTCTACTGACTTATCTTCACTTGTGAGATCTTATGATAACTGTATTCAAAAGAACACTTTAAGTGAACGCAGTAGCATCAACATAGCTTTTTCTTTGAACCTTCAAAAGTTTAAGGATCAGATACCTATAAAATCTAGGTTGCCTATTGCTTTAAAGCTCATGGATGGTTTGGAGTATATAGATGTCGATATTGCGTGCAGTCTGCTAAAACTAGCTGGTGATGAATCTCAATGTCTTGAAATTCTTCAAACTATAAATTCTAGAAGAGATGAACCTTTTGACTTGAACATTCTTAAAGCTTACATTCAGTCTCTAGTTGAACTTAGATATTATGATAAAGCACGCTATCTTTACTCTCTTTTGAATGAAATCTCTAAGAAGTTTATATTCCCTACTATTCTTGAACTTGAACTCTCTGTTGGAAATTATATCAACTATTGGCACTTAGTTCTTCAGAATATTGACACTTTGAAAATTGATGATGATTTCTTAATCAATGCTTGCTATGCTGCTAGCTGTGACCCTTCTGCAAGAGTTACTGACGATTTATATGCTTCTCAACTAGCTTATAAATTCTTTCAAGATAATGTTTCTTCGTCTCCACATGCTTTGGAAGGTTTCACTGTGACAAAAATCTGTCCTAGTGAACGACTCTGGATTTCCTATATCTCAATGCTGGGTAAATCTGGATATGTTGAACAACTCACTGAAGTCTTGCCCTGGATTGACCGTCTTTCTTATTCTCCTTCAAAGGAATTATTACTTAGTCTTTTTTACTGGCTACCTACTGGTCGACAATATGCTGGACTCAATTCTTCAATGGGAAAGAACTGGCCAACTGGTCATGATCTTGAAGACTATATTAACAAGACAAACAAAGCAACTGAATGACAACCTTTTATATTACTTTTTTTGTATTTATTAACTTTCTTTCTGTTTGCACTGATATTCAGCTTCATCTGTATACCATGCCTTCTTCAATTATGCAGTCTCCAGTAAATACTAATAATATCCCTTTATAACCAGCTAATTATAATTTAAATTCAACAACAGGTCCCTTGGCCCAGTTGGTTAAGGCATCGTGCTAATAACAACTCCTTGTTTGTAACGCGAGGATCGGCGGTTCGATCCCGCCAGGGACCATATTTATTTTTTTGGTAATATAGATATTGTATAACCGTTTGACTATCTGATCGGATTGCAGATCTTCTTTATTCTTTTTTATTAACCGGTTATTAAATTATAGGAATAATACAAAGTAAATCAATCCAGCAATTCTACTTAGTTTAAACACATAATGTCATAATATTACTTCAAATCATGAAGCTTCAGAAGCGTGAATTGTAAACTGTAGTCAAAATGTGCAATCACCAGGTATTGCTTTCATTGTCAGGAATAGTACGTGTCCCATTCTCATTCCTATAGCTTCTGCACGCATTTATCCACTCCTTCATGTAGTCTACAGATCTGCTGTTATTCACATTCACTGTAGGAATTATACGATCTATATTCAATGAAGTACAAAGACAGGTCAGGTCCCGAAAACTTGAATGCTCTGAGTACGGAATTCCAAGTGCAATTACTTTCTTTGTAGACTTCTTAGCTACTGTTAAATCTTTGAACCCAAACGCTGGAGATGGTTTGTTCACAACTTCAGAAACGCAATCCTTTAGAGTTAGGCTTTTTTTAACAGGTGCTCGGTATGTCCATCCTGTAGGTCTTATTCCAATTATTCTGCTAAACCGCTTTTCAAACTTTGAAAGATATATATTTAGATGATCAAGACTTGAATCTTTCAAGGGAACTAAATGCACTTGAGCCTTTAATGGATCTTCTGTAAGAAGACTTTCTAATTTTTTTGACCCTATGCATTTAAGTATCTCTAGTTTCCTCTTATTGACAAATATCTTTGTTTTCAAGGCTTGTGCTATTGAAATTGCAATTCTCTCTTTTCCAATACTGTAAGTTCCAATCAATATCAATAACTTTCCAGGCTCAAATTCTTTAAAACTGTTCGGCATTGCCCTTTTGAATGCGTTCAATAAACTCGGTTGATACCCTTTCTTATTAGCTGTTCCTTGTGCCTTTTTTAAAATCTCCAAAACACAATCGCCTCCATTAGCTTGTTTACACAAATTTTGACAAATATCAACTATTACATCTTGGTCAGGAAAGTTGTAGATTGAATTCAAGTAAGTGGTGTCTAGGTACAATTCAGAAATGGTAGTCGTTTCGGGTAACACTGAATGAGATATTTGAGAAGGGCATGCACGAAAGTCTCCTGTATGGAGTATCATACGTCCATCTGAACCTTCAAAAAAAAATATCGCAGCCCCTGGACAATGATTCGCATCTATTAGAGTGACTTTAAAGTCGTCGATACAAACAGTTGTATTCATTGGTAAAGGCTTTATCCAAGATCTATCCACGTATAAATTTTTGCAAACCAAGCGAGCAGTTATTTCTGAACAATAAATATAACCATGCAACCAGCGCTTTCCTAAACCACCATAATGGTCAGAATGAAAATGTGTCAAGAAATAAATACTCAAATTCTGTACCTTACCAAAACTAAAACCATCCACAACAATCTTTGTAGCGCCTAGGTCTACTATCTTATAAAATGGACATTGTCTTCTATTCCCTGACTGTGTATTACTGTTCTCCAAGTTGATTTCTTGCTGTTTGATCAACTCAACATTCTTGTCATATAAGTACAAATTACGGTACTCGTCGGAGTTTGGATCAAGGTCTTTAATTAATGGATATTTTTTCAAATCAGATTGTTTCCATACCACATTCATATCAGAACCTAATATCAGTTTTAAAGAGTTTAAAGGATCGGTTTGGTGAACATTTGTGTCGGATAGTGGTTCTTCATAATTATCTCCTAGTGAATCCTTGAAAGTGTCTTCTAATGGATCCTTCTGAATATCTTTTAATAAATCTTCGTACTCCACTTTAAAAGTATGCTCATTGTGTTTGTCCTCTGTTTTCCTTTCTGGTGAAGAGGAATCGCCTAAGCAAAACTCGGCATGGGTTTCCCTTTCATAAATAGCAAGTAATGTTATATCTTTACTACATAATGGACAGGATATAAAATTTGTATCTTCTTTAGTTGTTACTATGTTACTCTGTAAGAAAGCAGCAGGCTCTATATCAGCTGAAATTATAGCATTAATAGGGTATTCTTCCAATACTGCAGAATGCTGCCTTTTGATGGTAGTGTTACTCTCTTGTGACGATATATTGTATGCATTTTCAGAGTGACTATTTTCTAATTTCGCTCTTTTTCTTGAACCACCCATAGTCAACTAGTCATTTCACTTAGCGGTATTTATAGAAAGAACATGTACCACGCAAGCTTTGATTTACAGTTTGGATGCAAGAAAATATCCCATATGCAACCGTTATCGGTCGGGAGAATTCAAAGTTTATTTCGTTCAATTGCTTACCCTCCTTTTCAATAAATCTTGTGCGGCTCATAACATTCATGAACTTTTCAAATTTTCTTTTTCCTTTTTTTACTTGTGCTCTAGGAGATCGATAAAGATTTATTTTTGATCCTTCTTTTATAGAGAACCTTGTGTATTGAGCACTTGGTAACAATTTTGGTTATTAAAAGGTTTTTGAGAAAATGGCTAACCCAAGACAAAGAAGGAAGAATAAAGTAACAGTAACGAAAAAGAAAAGAAAACACACGAAGGCTAAACATAAGAAGATTAGTATTCTTGGTAATTCAGTAATTGCAGCTAACTGGAACAAAGATGAAACTACGGAACAAAATTATAAACGTTTAGGATTAGCTTTGAAACTAAGTGCACCTTCTGGCGGTGTAACAAAAGAGTTCAAAGTTAAGAAACGCACTGATGAATGGGCATCTGATTCATCGTCATCTGAAAGTGAATCAGAAGATGCTGAAATGGTTTCTTCTAGTAATAAGAAGGCTACTAATTTACGCCCGAATATTGGTAGAATTGTAAAAGATGAAAAAGGTAATCTAGTAAGGATCGAGTATGGTGATGCTGAAGATACTTTTGATAATATTCCAGAATGGAATGGATTTGAGGATTATGATCGAGCTGTTAGTGAGAAAACTGAAGTTGTTAAAACATTGGAAGAACATGCCAAGCTTACTACCTTAAAACCTAGATGGCAATCTGAACGTGAAGCCGATTGGATTTCCAGACTGGTTGAGAAGCATGGTGATAATTATCAAGCAATGTTTAGAGATAGAAAGTTGAATATTTATCAACAAAGTGTGGGGGATTTGAAACAGCGTGTGAAGAAATGGATCAAATCTCAAGTAGGTAATTAGTGATTTGCTAAACTAAATTCTTTTTACTTCTATTGAGCAATTGTGGAGCTACCATATCTCCATATAGGATACTGCTCCTGCATTTTATTATATTACCATCTTTATTATTAATGACTCCTACTTCATGCTACGTGGATTATATAACGTGCTAATGATATTACATATATGTCTTTTTTCTAGACATTTAAAAAAATAAAGATTTGGTTATCTTATGCCTCACAGAAAGCTCTGTACGTTACTAAAGTTCCAGAAGTAGATACAATTTCTACTTCCTTTCCAGCAGCAGCAAATACAACATAGCCAGGCCTTAAAACAACATCCTCCTCGCCTGAAGTCTTTGCAACACCTTCACCTTCAGTAGTTATAAATATGGAAGGGCCATTTAAAGGTTTGACTGTCTCTGATTCAGATTCAGGGGCACTTACTCTCAAGACAGTGAACTCTGGGATCGGAGGATCATAAATTAATGCAGAGCCTCTTCCTTCAGCACGATCAAAGAGAGAATCCTTCATTATTTGATCCTCAATTGGCGCCATTTCATATGTAAGCATTTCAACTAAGTTGTGTACGTCTTTAAATTTTGGAGTGAACCCAGCTCTAACAACATTGTCGCTTGCAGCCATACATTCCATGATATCACCAGAAATATAAGCATGTGGAACGTTTGCTTGTAAAAACATAGCCTTACCAGTGTCTAGGATTACATAATTTAAAAACAAAGGACCACAGAAAAGACCAATATCATTAGGATACTGTTCATTTAATCTGATGATCAAACGATTAAAACTTGAACCAACATGCGAACCAAAAAAATGACCAGATTCAGCAAGCTTTACTAGCTCTTTAGTATGAGTAATGATTCTTTCAGGAGTCGTGTTCATGACTTTTCCAAACGCGAACTTCAATTTAGCGCGTTGGTCATGTCCAGATAATAATTCAGTACTAGACATTCCAACAAGATCTCTAAATGGAGGAAGATTATCGAGAAAAGTAGCAATTTCTGATAAAGGTCTAAATCCACAAAAGCCTTCAAATGGAGTAAGAGCTATAGCCATTTCAGGCTTATGATTATCATCAGGATAATTTTTCGGATCATCTTTACGAAGTTGTGCAGCCAGTGTCTTATCAGGGTGAGCCTGGATACTCAATGCTTTTCTTATAGACAAAACTTTAAAAAGAAAAGGTATGGGAGCATTAAATTTTTTTATAATTGCTTCGGTGGTGTATTCAGGATGATCTGCGAGTCTTTGGAGTAATGATTCCTTATCAGTAACCATCGATGGTACTTTTGGATGTGTGCCCATCCATAATTCAGCATAAGGAGTATTTTTAGAACCTGAAAATGAACTGTCTGAACCAGCTTTAAATCGAGCAACTGAACTTTCGTTACCGAGTTTACCTTAATGAGAATAAAATTACAATGATATGGTTAGTTTCTATTTCCATTATGCGGTCGATGAACATTAATTCACGAAACTATTTACTTACCCCAATCATAAGATTGAAATCCGCATTCAATTCTAAACATTTTTTCAATTTGCTGTTTTATTTAAAATAAATAAATAACTTTGCGTAAAAAAGAAAAAAAATTGGCTTTAAAAACGCGGTAAAAAAAGAGAAAAGTAAGTGGTTTTTAAGAAGGATGCTTCACGTTCTACTTTTTTTAATTTTAGCACACATATGGGATATGTAAATATAACCTTCTAACAAAAATTAAGCAAAGTAAAAATAAACTATAACCGTTAGGATATTTCTTATAACCTTTTTCCCTTTTTTACAAGTTAACTTATACTATAACTCAAAATATTCATATTGCTGCTTTTTGCCTTTTCTATTTTTATTTCGTGTCTTCTGATCTGTTTTTATTTTAAACAATTTATAGGTTAATAGTATTCCACTGTTATAATTACTCTTTTTTTGTGTTCTTTCTTTGTTTATATATCACTGCTTTTGGAATGTCTCTTTGATTACTTTTTTTCTTCAATTTTTAAGGAACTTTCCAGTTTGTTTATTTTGAAGATTATTTTGTAAGATACTTTCTTTCGATCTTCGCATCCATACGAGTGACAGTTTCAGTTTTTCTTGTTCTTTAAATCTTCATTCTTTTTCTATTATAAAAATGTATCATGAAGTCATTCTTATATATATTATTAATATCAATATCATTAAATCATATACTTTCTTTTCAATTTTCTCTAACTGGTTTAGGTTCACATGATCATGTTACTGATTTTCAATTTGCTCAATTGCAATATCTTTCACATTTAGCTGATGCTCCTTATTGTATACCTATTCCTGGAATTAAGTATCCTTTTAATTGTACTGCCACTTGCTCAAAATTCTTTGGCCTGACTATCATTACTGAATTCTCTTCTGATATAGCTAACAATACTTGCACTGGCTTTATAGCTGTTGACAATGGTTCGCAGTCTGGTCAAGAAAAAATTATTCTAGCTTTTAGAGGTACTAATTCTTTACAAGATGTACTTGTGGACTCGAATCTTGGGCAAAGTCAGTTCTCTTCATATGGTCAAAAACATGGTTGTAAAAATTGTGGTATTCACACTGGTTTTCATGATGCATTTTTACAGTTATCAACAAGCATAAATATTACTGTTTCTCATCTTTTAGATATTTATCCTAGTTATCCTATATTGGTTCTCGGTCATTCATTAGGAGGCGCGATGGCTTTGATTACTGGTATATATTTGCATTTTGATTGCATTGTATTACGGAATGGTATATTTATTACAACTTTCGGTCAACCTATGATTGGTAATCAAAATTTAGTTGATTGGATAGATTCAAGGTTTCAACTTCCATCCGAATTGTCTGCTACAGATTCTACAATGATTGCTCCTTATATAGTTCCAGGATCAAAAAACATCTGGAGAATTACTCGTAAGTCTGATCCCATATGCCAACTTCCTGGAATAAATGGCTATTCACATTCTAGCTGTGAAATATATATCTCTACTGATGGTTTACCTTCTTCTGCGAACGATGTATTCATTTGTAATGGTCAGTTTGATTTCTTCTGCAATTCGGGTCACCATATACCTATAGCATTCACTGCTATAATTCATCACATGCAATATTTGTCAACCATAGGACTTTGTCCTCATAGAGAATTGGAGTCTAATTTTATGTAATTTTATTATCTCTTTGGTAGGTGGTGCATCTTTTAATTTGTTTTCAGTAGCGAATAACATAGCATACATTGTTATTAATAACTTATCCTAAAAATATAATCATTATTATTATTAACTTGTGCTTATTATAAGCTAAGTTATAACTTATAGGATAATTTTATATATACACATATATCGTTATAGAAAACTTCGTAATCAGTAGAAAAAGAGTTGAAGCATACATAATCTGTTTCTATCCAATGGTTGTTCATCCGTCTGCTCAACAGACTGACTGATGGCTTGCCTAACGATTACTTGCGTCTGCTTTTAAAAAACAATCTTGTAAACTATAGCAATGAGAGCAATAATAAATAGAAGCCATAGCAAGATCTTTCTACCTAAATTGTACATATGACCTTTAAGTGCTTGACTGTTATATTCGACTAGCTGAGCTAACATTTTGTGACTTCGAAGGAAAATTTCAGCTGATTCATCTATGATATCTTGCTTCTCTTCTTCAGTCAAATTATTTCTGGTTTCAAGTTCATATGTAGCTTTAAAGGATGCTCTTAAAGCTTGTGGATCTTCTACATCGAATTTAAACATGTTTGTTCCACGGCTTGCAATTTCAGCTTTAGTAAATCCAGGTTCAGAAGGAAACAACCCAGATTTTTGCAAAGTTGCACAAATAATTCTACCGCCAGCAAAGAGAGCCATATAAAGAACATGACCGTATGCTAATAAAACATGGGGCTTTTCCCTTGATATTCGTTCAATATGATTTACAAATTCAATCTGAGCTGAATGTTTCGGGTATGAAAATTTTGAAGCATCACCATAAAAATACAAAAGATCCTTTGCAATATGGTCTTTGCGAGCCATATCCTCTTGCCATACTTCAGCGAGTATATGACCAACTTTAGAATCAACTTGCATTTGTTCCCTCCAGCATTTTTCAAATGTTACAAATGCATGATAAAAGGCTTGAATGGCTTGTCTATAGATTTTAGGATCACTTATAACAAATGCCATTTTAATGTCAATAAGACCATTTATCTTGTCATGAGCACTTTTGGTTTCTTTGTTAATTCTGTTAGCAAGTGCACCAACATCATTCTTTAAAGGAATCATTTCATCTTCCGTGAGAAGTACAGGCATTTTTAATACTTTCTTGTGTATGAATATTATTGCAATAAATGTAAGCTATGTCAAAAAAAAGCAACAACAAAAACTGCGATAGACCGATTCTTCTTCTCGAAAGTTGCTTCGCAGTCAGAAAAATAAAAGCTGCAAAAAATAGACAAAGTCTTCAATATTTTTGTCCTTTTTAGTTTTAGAAAAAATAACAAACTGATCTTCGTTCAAAAATATGCAGCAAAGGATAATACCCACAAATATGATCCAATTTATACTTAATATAGCACGTTAAAGCGATGAGGTGCTTATTCTATAAGTTAAGTTAATGAAAAAATTATCCTATAACCGTTACACGGTTAACCGGTATAATATTAAAGGTAACTTAAGAGGATAATGCTAACCGTTAAGTTAAGTTACAAAAAAAGGTTTAAAATCTGTAGCTTATTACTACAAATAAAGAGGAAGTTCTATTTTTAAAGTTTAAAAAAACTGTATGTAAAGAATAAAGCAGCTATCAATAAAACTTTTAAACAACCTGGATAATCTTATAAAAAAAATATATTAAGAATCTTTCCCATTAATAGCTGGTGTATAAAATCTTGAAAAATATCTCATAAACTTTTTATTTTAATATCTAAGCTGGCATGAATTACAACAAACAGCCATGTAAACGAATGGAATTATATCGATTTTAGAAAGCAAAAGTTAATCACGGCACTTAAATTAAAAGAGTTCAGATGGATCTGATAAAATTTTTAAAAACCTTAAAAACCTTTTATGGGATAATAAGAACGGTTAGTAAATTTTTTAAAGATCATAACTATCCTATTTTTTTTCTTATTTTATAGGAAACATCCTAGATCTTACAAACATGCTTAATAGGATATTAATCGGTTATAATAAAGCTCAAGATAACTTACTGCTACGCTGTCTTATTGTAAAGTACATGTATCCATAAACGAGGTTAGATACACTTAACTCTTCACATTTTGAACCCTCGAGGAGCGTATGAACTTATATATTAGTCCTAAAGGCGGTATCTTGTGTGCCTTTTTAAAATGGAGATCTCCCAGAATTCATGAAAACGAAGTATGTCATCTATCCCTTGTAGAATATATATTCCATATGCCTTGTATCCGTATAAGATTACTATAATTAATTATTTCCTATCCTCCATAAGTATTCTTTCATTAAGAAAATAAATCGGAAATTTAGATAATGTCGGTTTTATTACTGTAAATAAAAATTCGTATATCCTATATTTAATCTGATAGGATGTTACTTTCTTATGGCTATTGAACATTCGTACAATGTTTGGTTTGTTATCAGATTGGAATAGAGCATGGCGGGAAATGGGATCCCGTCGGGGTCGTGAAAAAAACGTCCATTTTGGGACTCAACTGCTTTTATTAAATAACAGTTTGTAAACCGCTTATTGATCATATAT
>JAKUBJ010000088.1:0-44807 GCA_030566855.1 Tortispora sangerardonensis | reverse complement strand
TCAGGCTCCCCGACATCCTTATATACACGTAGTGTATATAAAACTCTGCTTCTACTCTATTCTAAGGAGTAGGGTAATAGCTTCTATGGCAGCTATATTTACCGTTACATTGTTTTTATTTTTGATTTAGAAGTTTATAGGATGGTAGAATCATCTGTTTTAGGCAATGGTTCGTGCAGAAGATTGAGATGTGTTAGGCAGAGAAAAGTATTCACAAAATATCTACTATAACAGATAAATATGGGATCCAAAAATTCACATAAAAGAAATAGCCAATGTCTCAAAGTTTTTTTTAATAACGGATGTACAGAATAGAGAGCATGAGTATGTTACGGGAGATAAAAGCGTTCATCATCACCATCATTTCTAATAATGACCAAAAATATGTTGGACTTCTTTAATATTCTGGTTTACAAATAATGCTGTATAAATATATTAAAGACATATATGCCACAAGTGTCAAAAAAGGCCAATTATCCCATCATGGGACAACTAACTGCATTGGAGTCAATTCTATCCACAAACAGTACATAGACAAACATAGTGCACACGTCATGTGCTGAAAGTACACCAGAATAAGTTATTTCGTTTGCATTTAAACGAGTTGGCTCAAATTAATGTCGGTATACTCCAAAATAAATACTAACTGTAACCGGTTACTTTAAAAAAGTAGACTATATAGGATAATATACGTAACTTAATATAATTAATTTAAACTAATAAACGTTAGTAATAAAAATAAATATGCAATATATAGTCACAAGGCTTGGGAAGATGGATAGGAGGAGACACTCTTTGCTGTTCTAAAGTTGCAAAAAGCATCTAGATCAAAGAGCCTAGGCAACTACTCTGTAATATCACGCCATATGCTTTTATGCGTAAAGCTTGTTACTTCTAAATAAACCGCGATTCTAGAATGAGTAAATAAAATTACTGGTGTTCATGATGCAACAGCTCGAGACAGGAATCAAATAACCACGGAAGAACACAGCTTGAAATGTGCGGACTTGCCTATAGCTGTGTAAACTATAACTAGGGTAAGTTAGAGAATAGCGACGATACTATAGGGTACGGAGAGATCTCGTAGCAACAATGATACAAATAATAATATAATAATAATGAGTGATCCAACTGAGTTTACCTTAAATAATAATAATAATAATAAATATGTAAATAAAGTAAATGATATAAGAATTGAATAAAGAGAGAAAGTCTACGTAGTAGAATACGAAGGTTATAGAACAATACTAATTACCCTGTGCTACTATCATCATAGTTCCGCACATACGCCCTCCAGCTGGAGCCTCTCAGCTCGCTGAAGATGCGACACGATTAGCGGCATCTCTATGATGTAGACCAGCTCTTTGATAGTAGAATCTTGCAGCACTCTTGCGAGCAGCTCGCAAAGCAACGTTCCTAGCAGCGGCGGTACCAGCCCAGAGTTGAGAAGGTACTTCTCCATCTGGAAGGTAAGCCAATGTCAAACGTTCACCATTAACTTTACTATCTAACATTTCACCTATCGGCGTGAACAGCTGATATACGTTCTTTCCAAAACATTGGACGACAAGGAAAGGGCCATCAAAATTGGGTTCGTTCTTTTTTCTCTTGAATCTTTCACGAAGCACCCAATCTCCTTTTTGGAAACAGCGGATATTTGCGAGGCGCTGACGTTGATGACGTCTGAGCTCCTCCACGTGTTCATGTTTATTTTGAACTTCATTTAACAATTGATCCATACATCTAAGATTATAGAGACACAATGAAGTCTCATCTAATTCTAGTTCTGGATCAACTAATGTGCGTACACCTTCTTGACTTCTAGTACTAGGTCTTAGTTCTTCTGGAGGTATCTTCAATACCACATGAGGAGGTAGTCCTATACCAAAAGCTAACGCTAAAGGCGTCACACCGAATACGTTTGGAGTAGATCTATATTTCTCCAGCGCTGTACCTACAAGCGCACTCCATGGCTTGCCGGGATTCTCAGATCCTAAGGCACGTAATATAGTTTCCAACTGACCATTGAACCTTTCACATTTACCATTGGTTTGGGGATGAGGAGGCGATGTACGCAAATGAGTCAATCCTAACCTTTCATACATCGCTTCGTCCAAAAACTGTTTTCCATTATCACTAACCACAGTGGTAAATCGTTCACCAAACATATTCTTGAGAGTAGCCAACATCTTTTCCACAACAGAAGTAGTAGCATAACTACACGGAAGTGCAAATCCATACGAAGTAGCATAATCAATTGCAGTTACTAGGTATGTCATCCTTTCGCTATCCGTTTCAAAGGGACCTACAAAATCAATACCAAATCTTTCAAAAGCTTGCATAGGAGGCGTAGGAAAGTGTAAAGCACTGCGAGTTCTTGCTAAACTCGCATGTAGTTGACAATGAATACACTCTTGACGTACTTCTAAAGCAATACGGTCTTGATCACAATTCCAGTAGCGTTCCTTAAATAGATGAAGCATCACTCTCATACTTCCATGTCCACTCTGGACATGCATAAACTTCAAATGCTCTCTTGCTTCAGTTTCATTTAATACAGGCACATAATAGTCCTTCAATAGCACATAGAGTTTATTCTCAATCTCTCTAAAAAGATCCAGACTCTTGGGATCAAGGAACGAAGGCAAAGTCTTTTGATGTAATACTGTTTCGGTAATATCTTGAATATCTTCAACAGTAGCATTATTCAAAGTAACTAAACGTAAAGACTCAGACTCAGAAGTTTCTTGAATTGAAGTACTAGTAGCCATTAAACTAGACCGATAAATACGAGCATTAGAGAATTCCATCTCGTGATCATGTCTACGCGAAAGAGCATCAGCAATGATGTTGTCTTTGCCTTTCACATAAACTAAAGTAGCACCAAAGCTACTATACATAGTAACAAACTTCTCTAACCTATTTGTAATCTTTTCTTTCTTCATAGCCATGTCTAAAGGTTGATGATCAGTTCGAACATAGATTCTACAACCATCAATAAAAGGAGCCCATTCCATTAAAGCTTCGGAAATACAAAGAGCTTCCCTTTCAATAGCAGGATACTTAACTTCAGTAGAAGAAAGTTTACGACTCAAAAAAGCAATAGGTCTACCTATTTTTGCATCTCTTACACCTTGAGCATTGATGAAGCCTTGTTCACACCCGCCCCCCGGATCTACACCCGCAGGCGGTTGGAAGATCACAGCCCCTAAAGCAAAGGCTGAAGCATCCGTATCAATAATAAAAACACCATCAGAACGAGGTAAAGCAAGAACTGGAGGTGACGTTAAGGTAACTTTCAGTTCTTCAAAGGCTTTAACTTGTTCCGCAGAAAGAGTAATAGCAGTTCCCGGCTTAGGAGAACCTTGCAATAATTCAAAAAGAGGTAGTGCTAATTTAGCAAAGTTTGCAATGAACTTGCGAAAAAATCCAGCAGAGTTCAAAAAAGCACGTAATTGTGTAACAGTAGTTGGAATAGGCCATTCAGTAATAGCAGCTAACTTAGCTGGATCAGCAGATACACCCTCGGCTGATAAAATATGTCCTAAAAATTGCACCTTAGATTGAAAAAAATGACACTTTCCAGGCGAAATTACCAACTTAGCTTTCGCAAGTAATGTTAACACTTCACGTACGTGTTTTTCATGTTCTTCCCAAGAGTTTGAGAAGATTAAAATATCATCGATATAAACAACACAAAATCGATGTAAAACAGGTCTTAAGATCCGATCCATCATGGCTTGAAAGGTAGCAGGAGCATTGCTCAATCCAAAAGGCATGACAGTATAAGCATAGTGACCTATATGACAAACAAAAGCAGTTTTCTCAATAGAGCCTTTTGCAAGAGGCACTTGCCAAAAACCAGATAGTAGATCTAATGTAGAAAAAATTCGAGCACCAGCAGCACGACGAAGAGTATGCTCAATATTCGGTAACGGATAAGCATTCTTTTTTTGTCACACTATTAAGCGCACGATAATCAGTACAAACACGATAACCAGTACCTTTCTTAACTAAAACCAAGGGCGCCGCCCAGGGACTATCAGAGGGGATTAAAAACCCTTCCTTCAAGCCTTTCTCAACAAAATCACTGACAGCGTGTTCCTTGTCAGGAGAAAGATTATAAGCAGGACGTCCTTGAGGTTTTGCATCACCAGTTTCAATGACGTGAGCAAAATCCTCGGAAATAGCTAAAGGAATAACTTCACCAGAAAAGCAAGCAGGAAAACAATCTTTCAGTTCATTAAGAACGGCTTGAGCTTTTTCTGATAAGGGTTCTTCTATAAGAGTAGAACTAGCATTCAAAGATACATGTAACATCGGTTTGTCTTGTTCCTCGTCCGAATCCTCTAATATAAGGGTAGGAAATTCAGCTCTCCAGGCTTCGAGGAGACGGTCCCTTTCTGGAGAAGAGGTACTGTCGATTGCTGAGAGCTTTGAGCTAAAAAATGAAGACGTTTAGCTTCAGAAGGGAGAGAACGTCCTGAATTTAATTCATCGGCATTCATAGGAATCCAGATACTGCCCTTAAGAGGTCCTTTAGAGAAGGCAACATGCATTGAGGGATCGTCAGTGAGCCATCCACCATTATGGCGAGCCCACTCAAGACCAATGACTAAATCATACCCAAGGATGTCAACAACTGCAGCTCGGATCTCAATAGGAGTACCATTGGGATCATTTAACCAAATATATGCACATTCAGTAGCACGTTGTTGAGCAACCGTTTGATCAACAATAATAGGCCTAGGAAACTGTCTAATACGATGATTAAGCCCAGCTAAAGCTTTTCGTTCCACAAAAGTAGTTTGAGCAGCAGAATCCCACAAAGCGATGATATGATCTAGCTTAAAAAGAACATGCGGCGCAGACCAAACAGGAGCGTCAAACTCAGGCATTTTAGAATAAACTAGCGGAGCTTTACCTTGTGGAGCTTCGAATTGAATTGCATTAAACCCAACATGAAGATCAGGAGAATCATTTGCCAAAGAATTAGAATCAAGTTGTTCTACAATCGGAGGGTTTCCAGAAGCCAAAGACATTGCTTCAAATTCGTTCTTCTCATGAACATTTGCGACGCCAGAAGATAAAGCGTGCATTTCGTCAAAAGCTGTAGTGTCAGCGTGATCCTGAGAATCTCCAAGGTTATCAGACTCGTCATGAGCTTGCATGCCCTTATATTGCGTTGTATGCCGATAAGGAGGCTTCTTAGAATTAGAAGAAGAGTTTCGATTGTTGAAATTAGAACCATTAGCAGAAGAAGAATTTTGAGATCCATTATAGCGAGAATTTGCTTGATTTGAACCGTGATTCTTGTAACCGTGAGATTGTGGGTTAAATTTCTGATAAGGATTGTTTCCCATCATAGGAGTTTGATTCCAACCTTTCTGATTGCTGTTAAAAAATTGTATTATGTAATACATGCGATCCAAGGTAGTCGTGAAAGCAGGACATAACCGTTCATCGTGAGTCTTCTGACAAAAGAGACAATGAGGAAGATGAGTAGAGGTCGCATAGAACATAGTGCTAAGGTTGCTAAGTATGGCAACCGCATCAGTAGAAGAAGCATCAGAAACACCAGCTAAACTAGGATAATCAAACATATGATCTTGAAACTTGACTTTGAGTTCATCAATCCAGACATCCCGTACTGAACCATATTCAGAAGAATAACCTTTTGGATCTAAAGAGATATCTGCATTAGTTAAAACTTGTAAAACTTCCATCGCAGTTCCATAAGAAGTATATCTGAGACGATCAAAAACTTCTGTAGAATAATAAGAAAAACGAGAGATGATAACTGATCTAATAAAGGGATCATAAGCTTGTAACAACTCAGGAGATATTTCATTAAGCCATCCTCGAATAAGTTTAGCATAGTTTCTAGTAGTTCTTGCTACACGAGGATCATAAATAGATATCCAATGAACTATGTGCGTAGCACGATTGATCGTATTCTGAGTCTGCATAAGAAAAGCTGTAAAGTTATCCCAACTATTGAGAAAATCAGGATGCGATTTCGTGCGATATGTTTCCCAAAGCATTCCATACAGATATGGTCTAGTAGCTCCTACCCAATCACTGGTAGGTAATCCTCTGCGTTGAAGAATTTGAACCATCTGCGTTAAAAATTGAAGAGCAGACAGCTTCTGTTTGTTTTGAGGATTTCCATGACTGTTAGGTTGAATACTCTGCAAGTACAAATCTTGTATTCCTGAAGAAGGTTGAGAGACTACCGTTTCTGTTGATCGAATGTCTTCCGGACGCAGGTCAACACAAGGCGTACCCTCAAATATAACTGAATGAATTCCCCATTCTTTAGGAACTTGTAAAAACCACTCACGAATAAAAATTCCTTGAGAATTGATACCATTTTGGTCAAAAACCGTTTTTGCTAAAAGGTTCTGAAGCGACTGTTCTATGTTTAGAAATCTAGCTTCGAGCCTGTTAAAATCCTTAACAGTAGGTTGAGGCTCAGGATGTTCTTGGACAATGGACATTTTATCAGAATGAGTCGGAATAATTCTAGATGGTCCCTGATAAACTGGCTGTTGTCCTTGAGGTTGAAACGGAGGATTCCTTGCTGCTGAAAGTGAGCGAGCAGGAATAGGCTCGATTCCATAACTAGAAGCAGGTCTAGGAAGAGGTCTAGGACCTTGTTGTTCCCGATGAGCAACGTAAGAGTCTGTAGAAGACGAATACGCGTTTGCAGCAGGAGAAAAATGTCCTTGTGGTTCATACAAACGTGTAGACTCAACAGGAGGTCTAGGAGGATAATTCCGATCCTGATTTGGATAATAAGCGGGATCATAAGCTCCATATCTACCTTGATCCATCGGAGTGTGAGGAAAAGTATTCTCTCGAGGATGAGGTCGATGAGACTGATGTTGAGGTTGTCGAAACTGCTGAGGCACAGGTTCGGACTGTTGAAATTGATCCGGATATCTAGGCTGCTGATAAGACTGATCTGGATATCTAGACACATTTCCATCATGTGGAGCAGGCTGCTGATACGACTGATTTTGTCTGGCTGCTTGCTGCTCATGAGGATAAGATTGCGGCATAGGCTGTTGAATAGGTGCACTATGAGAAGATTCCACTGGAACAGGTTCTTGACGAACAATTGGTTCCTTAGAGACTGTAGACGGACCAACATCGACTGAAGGTTCGACAATTTCCATTAGAGTAGGACCTGAATAATCATCTACTTGGGCCTTATTTAAACCGTCAGAATCATCGATAGTTTCCAATTGAGGTTGCCTATCGATCGTTTCCTTGCCTTTATTCTTAGGAAAATAACGTTGTTTATTTCCGTTATCCTTAGAAGGTTTCCTAGAAGAAGATCCAGCAGGAACAGGATTTGGCTGTGAAGGGCCAGCTTGATTCGACTGATCACTTCCAGACATTGAAACAAACTCAGTAGCCGAGCTAACACTAGTTTCTTCGTCTGAAGTAGAATAGTCTCCTGTGGGAGAGTACCTAAACTTAGCCGTGGCGACTAAAAATTTCTTCTAGCTTTTAGTACCTCAGTACCAAAAAGGAAGAATGAAGAGATGAAGTATGAAGACTTCAACGATGCTTAACCAACGATGTCACCAAGATTCCTTTAGAATCTCGAATCTGATTAAGAAATGAAATTACACCAAATTGCAATTTGTGCGGACTTGCCTATAGCTGTGTAAACTATAACTAGGGTAAGTTAGAGAATAGCGACGATACTATAGGGTACGGAGAGATCTCGTAGCAACAATGATACAAATAATAATATAATAATAATGAGTGATCCAACTGAGTTTACCTTAAATAATAATAATAATAATAAATATGTAAATAAAGTAAATGATATAAGAATTGAATAAAGAGAGAAAGTCTACGTAGTAGAATACGAAGGTTATAGAACAATACTAATTACCCTGTGCTACTATCATCATAGTTCCGCACAGAAAATAGGGTCAAGGGTAATGAACATATGAATTTAGGATTTTTACCAACATTTAAGCGCGTTTAACTCAAAACACGTACATCCGACAAGTGAAAAAATAATAAAATATGCCTAACATAGCTGTTCCAGCTGATTCAGCAATAATAGGTGGATATAATACTGCATTAGCGTCATTAAATGAGATTTCAAAGACACTGTATAATGATTTCGAAGATGGTAGTGGCGATATTGAAATACTGAAAGATTGCGCGCAATCTGTTGATCGTGCAGCACGTTCTGTCGTTGAATCAATGCAATACAATGAAGAATGTAAAAAAATATTTGCAACCGATTCAGAAAAGAAATCAAAGGACTTGAAAGCCAATATTGAAGCTGTTTCTAAGATGCCAAAGTATAAGAAGTTAGCCAATGATCCCAAGTATAAAGAGATCAAAGAGAATGTATACTTAATTAGACACAACCAAGAACTTCCAGAATTGAATAAAAAGGAATGGTTTAGTTCTGACGATGAAGAGGGTGGAGATGGTGAAGAAGGTGAGAATGAGGAAGATTCTGACGAGGATTTAGTAGTAGAAGGTTCAGCCATGTCACTTATATGTCCATTATCTCAAAAAGCCTATGTTGATCCTGTGAAGCCTATAAATTGCATCCATACTTTTTCAAAGACGGCTGTTATAGAATATGCAAAGAAACTATTTCCACATAGTCAAGCTGGTAGAAATGCTTATGATGTACAAGTCATTGCTTGTCCTGTGGGTGTGTGTAAAAATAGGTTTACAATTGCAGAGCTAACTCCGAATAAAACGATGGAACGAAGGCTAGAAAGGGCTGCTCGGGTACAGCCTGCAGAAGATGAATCATTTGAAGCTATTTGATTAGGTACACAGTTTAAGACTTACTTATTCCATTTATGTTTATAATATACAATTATTAGTCAAATAATATCAATGTAAAACTCCTATGATGCGATCCATAGCATTCACTACTCCAACATGAATAGGTAGAATACCAGGGCCTTCTCCAATTTTGCGACATATTCCAAGTGTAACCAATTCACGATACTCTTGAAGCAATGACTTGAATGTTACAGTGGTATTGCTATTTCCACCAAACCCACCTTCTGTCATATAAGACATAGCCATTTCAATCACTTCGGATTTTTTATATGGATTACATGTCTTCCCATCAGCGCTTCGAGCCCGGTTATTCACAAACAATCCAACTTCCAAAAAGTTCTTCATACTTGTGGTATCCGTATCATCAACAATACTCGTAACCAACCTCTTGCTCTTTAACATTACTGATTGAATTATGTCATCAGAATCAATAATAACTTCACCTTGATCTCTAGACATCCCGTTACCGTTATTCACTAAAACATTAGAACCGTTGTTGAGCCCTCCATATGGGAGACCACCGGTTTCATTATCCTCTCCTCCAGGTGTAGGCGCCATGCGCCCAGGTGTGGTGAACGCAGGTGTTTCTACAGATCCAGCCGTTCCTTGAGGCGTGTAGGCATTGACACCTTGAGCAGAAAGTGGTAAAGTAGAAGGCGAATCCGTTCGAATATGAGGGGTAGCATCTGATATTTCCATAGGAGTAAATATATATTCTCCTGTGACGTCTGTAAACCCAAGTTTTTCCGCACTACTAGGCCCATTCTGACCAAGAAATATATCTGTACAAGGAACCATACAGACTAAAATACACACTATCTTGTTGCTTCTTTCAATATTAGAAACAGGAGCGATATTGTTGCCACTCTCTATACCAACTGCAAGCGAAATGCTAGCATGCCGTGATATCTCGACTGGCAAGGAGGCTCCTCCGGGCAATGAGAAACTGCTATGCTTTGTTTGTTCTGGAAATCCAGATCCACCAGGAGTAGGAGTAGAAGCTCCAGAAGTTTGACAAAATTTAGAAGTGTTCAGATCTTTTTCAACTGATTTGAAAATTGTAGTCCAAATCATTTGCTCGTCTTCTTCAATAAATCCTAGTCGCGTGACAACAATTCGCCAGCAAATATTAAGTTTCTTAGTAAAACCCTTGGCCATTTCCCAAATAAGTCCGAATATCTCTTCTAAAGCTCGAGGTCTTTGATCAGACGTAGTTAAGCAGTATGCGCCGTATTCCAAAAACGATCCTCTGTTGTCTGTCCAAGAACACATTACCCATCTGCGATCTTTAGTCCTCGAGTAAGCAATATGTATAGCCGAATTCTCATCAAGAAGAGAACCGGATCGGGAATCTCCATATGTGAAAGGTACTTGTGAAGGTATCTTCTCTGCTAAAACAAAACTTGAATTACGACTTGGTGAATCAGAAGGTTCAATTGCTAGATTCAAAAAGTCATAAATCCTTAAAGAGAACTCAACTAAATATTTAGGATCTGGTACAACGTAGCTATCCATTGAACAAAACTCTGTAATAGGAATAACACGGAGATAAAAATTAGGATGTCCAGATGTTTTCTTCAATTGAATAAATACCCTACATATTTCAAAAAATGCAGAATAGTCAGAGAAAGGATTAGCAATGATCAATAATACTTTAGTTGTGAAATTCATTTTTGCAAACATACTGCTTAGATTAGATAATTTTTTGCAGTACAATGTCACAAGGTTGTTGAGGTCGGCCTTAGGGTCATCTGACAACTCAAGAAAAGTATTAATAGGCAACAACCCATTAGAATTCGCATCTTTATCTTCCTCTGTGCTTGCTCTACGCAAAGTGCCTAATGAACATTTCTGATAATAGTCAGCAAGCATAGTTAGAAATGAAGACGCAGCCTGCTGAACACCTTCACTTCCTGGAGCGGCAAAAAACACATCCGCATCTACAGGATTAGAAGCTGGCTGACATCCAAAAAGATGCCAAAAAGAAAGTACTCCTGGTAGAATCGATATGGGTTTATTTGAACGTTTCAAAAGCAAATGAGGAGGATCAAGAACAAAAGAAAGGGGTGCCTGTGTAACTTGCTCAGGGTCATCAACTGGTATATCTTCTAGCCCAGAAGTCAAAAGCCTTTGAAGACGGACAGGGGAAGCATACGAAGTTTCATGCATCTCCAGTATTTCTCTAAGAACAATTCGGTTGTTCGGACCACATAGAACGCGAATAGTATTTAGTACTGTGGGAGGTATTCTCAGAACCAAAGAATCATCTGTAATATGCCCCAACGCCTTCTTATATAGCGACTTGTAGTCATATGGATCTGAAAACCCTCCAGATAAAATAATTTGCTGTGATACGGTATGAACCAGCTGCTCTAATTGAGGAGTAGAAAATTGTCTATACTCAATTTTATCAGCAATTTGAAAAGTAATATTTGTAGCGGAGCTAGAAAGAAGAACTATAAGCATATCATGCAAAAAGGTATCAGGTATCTCTTGCGACTCAGCCTCTGCTTCTATAATAGGACTAGTAGCTTTTGTAACATCTTCTGATTGATGATCAAATTTCAAAGTATAGCTTTGAGATTCAAAGTCCGAGTCCGAGTCAGATTCATAATGAAGACCAACAACGGTCTTTTGTAATGTGGAAAGTAAACTATCAGGGGACTTAGATTTTGTTTCATTAACGAAGAACTTACCACCTGCAGAGTACTTAGAGTCAACAACGCTTGGAACACTTGGGAATATCTTGATAGCACTAAATGAATTAGAAGCAGTAGAAGTTATCTGACATGTGAGATCCTTAGGTTCAATCCAAGGATCTTGTACTTGCTCAATATCCATCATATCATCATCTTTTAATGATAGCTCAGAATTGTCTGAGATAAGTCCTGCAGGAGATTGAGATACGTTTGCACAAGTATCCAAATTGTCCATATCTAAGGAAATAGGCTGTTTGTATTCTGTAGGAACTATGCCATTAGGCTCTTCTTCTTCTTCCTTTTTCATGTCATCTTTATGTTCATTATCAGTATTAGAATCAGATTTTTTCGAAATAGGGTCGTTAGAAAAAGGGGCATCAAAAAAATCAAAGTCATCATCATTAATAGGGCCTCTAAAAAGATAATCCTCATCATCGTCATTATAGTCTTTCCAAAGCATATCAGAATCTGCTGGGTTATTTTCATTCCAATCAGCTGAGTCATCGGCTTTTATATCTACCACTGGCTTTGAAGTCAAAGCAGTGCTATCCGGCTGCTGTATAAGAACTTGTGAAGTGAGAGGTTGTGGGACCGATATCTCTGAAACAGTTGGCAAAGGCTGTTTTGGCTTTTGTTCTTGGACAGGTTGTGCAGGAGGAGCAGGGGAAGTTATTTTATTCAAAACAGCTTCTGTATATGGAAGAGGAAGCCGGAACCAATGTATAGATCTTTGTAGTTTAAAAGAAGGCTGAAATGCAATAGAGTCATTAATAAAGAAACAAAGATCAGCCGGCCAAACAAATTGTCGCATATAGGAATCTTGAGAAACGTATACTTGAGCCCATGATGTAGGAGGAGAAGTTCTATAAAGACCATATGTGGATTGAAGAGAGCATATGATTGAAGAAGCATATGAGGGAGAATCGCATATAGAGCCAAAAGATGCAGGTACTAGACTTGGAGCTAACAGTACCAAATAAGAATTCTGGCTTATGGTTCTGTTCGACAAGTAATGTCTTAGTATAGTGCCAGTAATCTTAGGTAAAAGGGTGATATCACCTTTGGGAGAGAAAGAGACATGTATAGTGAGTAAAGAGAATAGGTCAGAGTCAGATGTTTTGATGAGTAGAGCTGAAAGAGTAGGTATAGGTACACAGTGAAATTCTTGTGTATTAGAAGTTATTAATTGAAAAAATACATGATCCCTAATTGCCTTTGTAAAAGCCAAATAGGCAGGAGGAGTTTTCGTAGCAGTTGAATGCAAAGTTGCAGGTATAAAAGCACCCGAACTTGTTTCTACAAGATTCAATTTGTTCAGTACATCTTCACCAAGTGACAAAGGTACAGCAGTTAAATCCGAACAAGTCAATGAAGCAAATACGTATATTTGTGATTCAGCATCAGCAATAAGAAGATCAGGATGAATAAGTCTTAACTGGCACACTATCCTATCAAGTCTTAAGATATCATTTGAAGTCCATGCAGAATCAACATAAACTTTGTAAGGTATATTTTGTAATGTTTTAGATATTCGAATTGCATTAGTAAGAACATGACTCCATGGATCGGCGTCCATTATGAAAGAGATATTATAGAAACTGCACCGAAATTAAAGTAGAAATACACAGTAATGAATAAGCAAAACAAGTGAAGACAAGAGATAACAATATACAAAACTTTTAAACCTATCAATTTATGGAAAAAAGGTTAAACACTATTTATGAACGGCAACTTGAAGTAAAAAATCGATGTGTACATACAGCACGATTTCGAAAACAAATGTACAATGAACTAACCGGTTAGCTGTAGTTTGTTTTAAATAGTTGCTATGCCATAACTTATTTTATAACATAGTTTCAATCTACTTACCCGGTGTTGACATAGCTAATTTTCGTGAATGGTGTTGTGGTTCATACGTAAAGTGGAAGTGGTGCATAGCAGCCACAGTAACTGATATATAAAAATAGTAGAAGAATATATAGTATATACGTAAAAATTATAAAAAGCATGTACTGAGAAGAATCGAAAACTTAACGGTTAAGGTAGCTTGGCTGACTGTCTAACTAGTACACTTGAAGTAAAACAAGGATACTTAGAAACAATGACCATTGAGGTACAGCTGCGGTATGGCTAATAGCACCAGATCTTGTGAGAATACGAGGCATTGGCTCTACTGGTTTTTCTTCCATATCTTGAATTTCTTCAGTAAGGTCTTTAAATTTTTTGCTCAGATCACGCTTTTCTTTACTATTGGCTGTTGCATAATCTCCAAGATACACTATTGCATCAGTTACTATAGATGGATCAAGATAATGGAAAGAATTAGGACTTGTCCTAATAATTGAAGTTTTTATATCATTCTTCACATTAGGAGGCTCTGCTTTGCTAGTGAAGGTTACATCGGCACAACTTAAAGTAAACTTTTTGTTACTGAATTGTACGACTTGAATAGTACCAAAAGTATCGTCAGCTACTTCCTCAGAAAGAAATAAATTATCCAAGAAATAAGAATTAATTTTTGAAGTAACTTCACCAATTTTCACAATTGTTACAGCACTTGCAAGGTGGAAATTGGTCTCCTTGACTGCACATTTATCTCCAAAGCAAACACGGAATCTGATAGCTGCATCTTTCTCTTTGACTTCAGTCAATTTCAATGTAAAGTTTTTGGGGTTCATAAGTGTTCTATCTTTAGATTGAGCTGCTTTATTGCATGAAATCATTTCACTGTCGGTAAATCTTGTATCTCTTGGAGGAGGATACTCGAGCTTATGTGCGGTCGCAAGAAGGGCATAGCTGATTATAGAGAGCAAATGCATTGTTTTGAATATGAATTATTGATTATTGATTAATGGGTAATTGGTTTTGTCTTATTTTTACATCTTTATATACTTCTTACAATACTCGGAGGCTTTATTGTCTACTGATTTGAAGTTGAAATCAACCCATTAAAATTTGCACAGTCTTGGCAAAATGCGGACATAAAACTTATTAATTTGTGTGTTCAATAGAAGTACTGTAAGTTCTTAGAACCAAAGAAAATCATGATGTACTTCACTGATCGTTTTGAAACCTTTGCATGATCCGTATATCCCTTCTAAACCTTGGCACCGGATCCATAGGCGAAAGTATCCTATAGAATGAACTCCATTTCATTCAACCGATAAGACTGTAGAAGTCATTTGAGTCAAAGGGGCTTTAAATAGAACATATGGGCGATTTGTGATTAGTTAAAAAATTAAATATGAATCATAGAAAACTTCATGAAATAGGAAGAAAAAAATAGTATACACTATACAATGATTAAATTGGATGCAGATAATTATTTCTAAAGGAATATTCTTTAATTAGAAAAAGAAGGAATTTATTCCTTCTAACGGTTATGTTATTAAACTGGTCAAATTTACCAATAAGGAAGGTATCAAAACACTGTTTGGGAAACTGATTGCATATCAAGAGCGGTATTCAGTTTGTAGGACAGTATATAGGATAGATATTAAAAACTTGCATATATTTTTCTGTATGCAATGTGTAGTGCTCTATACTAATTGAGACTTTTGAGGCTACCGTTACTGTTTGATCTGAAATCGACCATCTGAATAGAATAAGGAAACACAACAGAGATGATTACCATAGATTGTACGTGACTTAAAATAGCACTATTAATCGATTCTTTTCTTTATAACCGATGCAATAGATGAGACTAAGTAGAGAATAGAAAAGGGAGGGGGATACTAGAATGGATTATTTCTCGAGGCTTGTATTGAACTGTATGATGATTTACCTACGATTAATCATTCATAACAATGAATCTAAACCAAACAAACGCGGCTAATTTCAGAAATATTTCTATTTTGAAAATGAACCAAGCAGATATGCTTGTCCTTGCTGCTTAAGGATAGAGATGTAGATGTATAAGAACTGATCACATTGAAAGCATATGTTGTAAAGAATTAAAGTGTAACAAGTTTATATGTCCACGGTATTTTGAACAATGACCAAGACAATTATTTTTAGAGAATTAAGTCTTCTAAAAAGGGAGGCCGAGTTTGATTGCACCCTTGAATGACATCAGACTTTGAAGGATTCCGTAAGACTTTGGTTGATGACGACATGAACAAGTTTCTGTTGAATGTCTAAGCCACGAGCTGATATTTACATCAGCAGTTGCTTAATTTTATTCACATACACCATTATAGCCACTTTCAAGCGTTTACATTTAAATTAACGATTTTCAGACGTTTTGCGTCAATGATTTCGTGAGGCACACTTTTCCGCATTGAAACACCAATAGCTAATCTCTAGTTTCTTAATTAGAAATCAGGATCAGAGAATATTGAATTGTAGGTTCAATTGCCTGGATTATTATATCTGATTTGGGTTATCCAATATACGAAATATGACGAACGATCTACCTATTTCATTATAACTGCGAACAAATGGAAAAATTGATGGTCTAGCAAATATATTACTCCACTAAGTAATATATTCGAATAAGATTAAGTTTTGTATATACTTTTGGATAGGCGCTCAAAATAATAAAAAAAGTGTATGATTGAGTCCTGTTTTTCATTTATATCATTGTAGTGGATGAATGCATGTTTTTGTCAGTATTCACAAAGAGCTCAAACCTCAGTGCTCAGGTATAGAAAACATCTTGATGAACCTTCATACCTAGCGATACTTTTAACTTTCATTATGATATATGCAAAGTGGCCCGGCTTCTAAATGTAGAAACATTGATATGATGTGATGTGCAAAATTATAAAGTGCCAGTAGTACTAGCTTGGGACTAATTCACAAAGAAAGCAAGGCGAGAAAATGGGCGGGGACTCGTAGTTAATGGTCTACATAGTAAAAGTGCCTTTATGAAGACCTATTACTGTATGGGAGTTTATAGTTGATATAGGAAACTTCATAAAAGAATATATTCGGTTTAATATAAGCCTAGATTATATACCATGACTAAATAATTCAAGGAAGAGGCCTGTTGTAAAAGTAATAGCTGTACCTCATAAAGAGTGAAAACTTAATCAATTATAGGCGTTGGCCCAAAAATAGGGTACTCGCCACGCCGATCTGCAAAAGGAGAACTATCGGTTGCATCGTAGGAACCAGAATCAGGTTCAGAAGAATGAGATACAACGAATTCAAGTGTAGTGTGACTAATAATCTCGCAATCATCATCATCGTCAGGCAAACCAATACAACGGCGACCCATATGCATTAAATTAGGAATATAATAATCTATAGGACTTAAAAGCCTGGATTCTGAAGGAAAGTCACGCTCTCCAATGACAACAGCTCGATTTATATTCTCTGCTTCATTCCTAGGGGAAGGATACGCATCATCACGAGCATTCATATCAGCATTAGGCTCATTAGTAGTAACACTAGCAACTCGAGGTAGATCAGCACGAACATTCATATCAGCATTAGGCTCATTAGTAGTAACACTAGCAACTCGAGGTAGATCAGCACGAACATACATATCAGCATTAGGTTCATTAGTAGTAACACTAGCAACTCGAGGTAGATCAGCACGAGCCTCAAAAGCATCGTTTACTGTATATGCTCGACTATCAGGAAAATAAACTGGAGGCTCATTTTGACTATTACTTACTCCATGATTTGCATCATTAGTGCTATCTTGTTCAATAGATACATCCATAGCAAGACTCTCAAAAGACTCAACAGGCGAGCTAGCAGGGGCAAGGCTGTAGCTGTTCAACCTAGAGAAGATAACATCAGCACAAGAGTAAGTAGCACGATCTTTACCTGTTTCATAAATTTGAATAGTTCCCAAAGTACCATCAGGAATGTAAGAATGAATAAATATATGAGGAAAATAGACAACAGTTGACGAATCAGCGGTAGGAAATTTATCAAACGTATGAATATGCAAGTTGAAAGAGTTGTTATCTAAAGCACAGTGATCCCCAGTACAAGCGTTAATGAAAAAAGAAGTAGGGACATCATCAAAACCAACGATAATCACTTTGAAGTCATAAGGGTCGATTACAACACGTTGTTCAAAGCTTTCTTGATCAAAACCACCACAAGGAGCCACAGGATTGACAAAATTAAAGCGTGATCTTGAGGTTGGATAATCCAAATGATAGGCAGAAGCCAACCTCATTAAAGTGCATATAATCCAAGAAGAAAGATACATATCTAAATACAAAGAAAGATATCTCTTGGAAGGGCCAGAGTGACAAGAAAACTGAAGTGTTTATATAGTAAAAGCAAATCACATTTTCTATCTATTTTTGCAACAATAACCAACGAACCAACGAACTTCAGATTTGGTATAGCAATGAGCTATATTATCTGCTTTAGGAGAAAACATAAAGTTGCTATATTCCAAAAATATCAAAATGTAAATTTACATCTTTTGGTGCTCTCTATAGGCTCTGAGATTGTGAAAGTAAGAACACAATTAGTAAAGGGGTCCTGAGTTCACCAAAGCAGATAAATAGGTAAAGAATATTTTATATGAAGGCAGCAAAATATCAAATCAGGTGTACGACGCAAGAAACCACACTCAATACGGTATCACGGACTATGTAAGTGTACTCGTGGCGCACTTCTAAAAGAAGCTGTGATATACAGTGCTGAACTATACGTTCGTATATTTATACCCTGATATGGCAATTAAGAAAATCAAATGATATTCGTGTAGGGAGTAATCACCGTTTCTGAGCCAAAATAGGATCGATCACAGTTGCTGGGGTGAGAAATCAGAATTCAAAAAAGTACATAATTGTGATAAAAAAAAGTGGGGTGAGAAAACTAAAAACAATATTTCTGGATTTTGATATTGTCTCCATGGATAATTTTCTGATCATGGAAACAAATCATCGAATAGTCATTGATCGAGAGTTACAAGAGTAGGGATAGACGGTAAAATTACATGATTAAGAGATCAAATACATGCAGTAATGTGTATAGTCGCAATTGATGTTGTTGAAGGAAAATATGCCGCTATGTTTAGTGAGTTTAAATGTTGCAGAAACTGGTTGGAGTTTATGAATGGTTGATTTCGTGTAACTTACAGTTAAGTTAAGTGGGGAATCATTTCTTTAAGCTTTTAATATGGCGACGAAAGTAGGAATCTAAAGCAGAAGTTCCACAGCCGGGTATGGGATATATACTCCATATTCTTTGAAGAAATGTCGTCATGGTAACTCCAAAAGCAATATTAGGATGTAAACACTGATATACGCTAACTTTGTTAGTGTGTGCAAGGGATTTACGTAGAAGAAAAAATAGGATAAAAAACCAAGAGCCTTGATACCTTTTTTTGAAGAAATCTGGCAGACTTTTTATATTTTCCCTTTTATTACTTGTAATTACTATTTTATCTTTTTAAATAGAAGCAAATTGCACCATATTTTGTTTGTTTATTTTCAGATTACCGAATTAGGGAAACTTTAAGTAAACTTCATTAAGAAATTTACATCAGTGTGGAGACGAAAATAAAAGAACAGTAATCTGTCACTTATATTGTGTAAGTAGTTGGAATAAACAAAGGAATCAAAAATTATTTTATATACAACGTCATTTAAATGTCTCCAAACGAAGTAAATGGTAGTAGGGTCATTGAGCAGAATGGATACCGTATGCTGCTTGTCGCAGATGCGCGTGGTAATCTTGATCAATTGAATACACTGGCTGCAGAACATAAAGCTGATTGTATTTTTCATTCTGGGGACTTTGGGTTTTTTGATCGGAACTCTGTAGGTCGCATTTCTGACAAAACTTTAAGACACATTGCACAATACAGTCCCCTTGTTGATTTTAAGTCGTTGCCTGCAGATGCTACTCAATTTCGCTCTGTACTTGCCAATCAATCTACATCTGCCGCAGCTACTGCTTCAGGTTCTACTCCGCTATCTCATTTTCCAGCATACATTTCAGGTCATAAGAAGTTTTCAGTTCCTATATATACAGTCTGGGGAGCATGCGAAGACATAGAAGTGCTTGAACAAATTAGACGGAAAGATATAGTTATTGAGAATTTACACATTGTTGATGAAGCTTCTACATATGCTATTGATACAAAGAAGGGTATTAAGCTTCGTATTTTTGGGCTAGGTGGTGCTGTTGTAATGCACAAGTTATTTGATAATGGCGTGGGTACTTCCACTATTGCCGGAGGATTAGGAACGATGTGGGTTACTACTATTCAGTTAGGAAGACTAATTCAAACTGCAGCATCAGTTTTTGATCCCAGTGAAACTCGAGTTTTTCTTACACATGCATCTCCTGCTCGGGATGGGTTGTTAGCTCAGATTGGGCTTACACTCAAAGCCGATTTTACTATATCTGCTGGCTTACATTTCCGATGTGGTACCTCTTTTAATGAGTTTAGTGTTAATCCCTCTTTGAATCATTTTAGAAGTAAGTTGGCTGCTTCACATGCACAATTTAATGATGTATGGTCAACTGTTAAAGACGAAGTTATACAATTGGTACAAGCAGATCCTATTCAGAAGGCGTTCCTGTATACTGCATTAAACGTTATTGATAAAATGCCCTGGGTAGACGAGTCTTCAGCCGAAAGTGATGAAGCAACATCTGTAGGATTTAAGAATCAATGGAATTTTAATTTGGCCGATATTCAAATTGGACATTTAATTTTAGAAGCTGTAGATGGCCGAATTGGAATGGAGATGTCAAGTAAAGGCTTTTCATTTGCCTACAGACAAGGATCAGCATCTGTACAAGGTGCTGAAAAAGGCGGGCCTGGAGGTCTTGGACTTGGAGGCCGTCGTAGAGATGGAGGAGATGTGTCGGGACATGGCAACAGTATGACTTACAATGCTAATGGACGTTCTGGGTCTGCAGAAGGGAATTCGAAGTCAGGAGGTGGATTAAATCAAGGAGGATCTGGATATAGACCAGGTGTATGGATTGCTAAAGTACCAGAATTGAATGAATCAGGAGAAGATACAGTTGAGAAAGCAATTAAGGAGCTATTCGACGAAGCAGATGTACCACTTATAGCAGAAGTAAGCATCAAATCAGCGACTAGTACTGGTACGAAGTTTGCACTGGTATATTTTGCTACAGCAGATCAAGCAGAATCAGCATTACGCAGAATTAAGACAGAGAAGGCTGGAGGAAGAGTATCATTAATTACACAAAGGGCAGGTAGACATACAGGCGGAGATAATTCGGGACCTCATAGAGGATCTAGCAGGTTTTCTCGTGGAGGACGTGGATCACGTCGGGTGACACCAGGACGTGGATCGCGAACTGAAACAGATGATAGTCATAACAACACTACATCATCAGAAGCAGGAACACAAACACAAGCAGGTCATTCTAGCGAGAACAGCCATGAATGAGAGTAAGATTTCTATGAGTTGTGTATATACAATTAGAAATTTAAAAATATTGGTATGTAAGTTATACGTTATATTACGAAAACTATTCTATATTTAAAAGGGAGCTGAGTAGTTCATGTGCACATGCATGTGATTATCCCATAGTGAAAGTTCAGTTGTTATAAAGAAGGTAGGGAAGTTGAAACTATTGATTTTCAAGATTAGCTTCCTATTTAACTCTATCATTAGCCTTTACTAGTAATTAAAGTTTTTAATTAAACAATGAAAAGCGTGGAAAACTAATTATAGTTTAATCTAAATAACCTTATATATTCCTTGATAGGAATGAAGAGCGCGAGCTGTTTTGGTTATCGCGGTAAGATATCTACAAACTCCTATCAGGATCTTAATAATTCAATAGATCAACTCCCTTGTAATCAATTTGCTCCAAAGACACTGTATCTTAGATATACCTCCACTGTGGAAAAGATAGGAAATTTCTAATTGATTATTCGCAGGGCGGTAGATAAGAGATAAACTTAGTGGAGAGATGTCTTCCTTGCTAGGTATTGGATAAGATACCACATCGCCCTCTTAGCTTTTCCAATTATTAAATAAGGGGCTTAATGTAAACTTATACATTTCTTTCTTTTACCGAAGATTATTAAGGCTTTTTTAAGCTATGTTTGGTTGTTAGATTCAGTAGGCACATAAGATCGTCGATTACGTGAAAAGGTGAAATGAATGGTCTTAAAGTAACGCCTTCCTAGCATGTCACAGTTCCCGTTTTGCGCCTTGAACCCCTCATTTTTTTTACTTTGGATTGTTTACTCATTGCATTTTAACTTAATTTTTTTTTATCTCACACATTTTACTACATTCATCTTTATTATCTAGTCACATCTGTAGTGTAAGAATAAGGGAACCTATATTCAATTCCTCAAGTTCGTTCCTTGTAGCTAAACTTAATTAAGGTTAAAGTTTAATTAATACCGCGCTTCTTAAAACTTTAATTTATGTATTTCTATATTTTCTTTTGATGTAAACTGTCAATTAGAAACCTTATAGATTATGAGATTCTTTATCGAAACAATTCAATTTATTATAAATACAACTTCAATCACCCCAAAATGCTTTTCTCACCCTCACAATATTTTTTGTTATCGAAATAATGGCTGCTCTTAATACTTATGGAAAGTTTCCTGATCCTTTTGAAACCGTCTTTACCAAGAATCAACGCAAGGTTCTTGCCATCCGAGATGATTCAATGAAGAAAGTATCTCCTCAAGTTGTTCTTCCTGATGGCGAATTACCTTTATGTGCATTGGAATTGGCTCCTAAGTTACTTACCCCTGAAGAAATTACTATTACAGAAACTCCCGTAAAGGATCTGCTTGAACAACTTCATTCTTCTAAGTTGAGTGCTGTAACCTGTGTTAAGGCATTCATGAGACGTGCAATGTTATGTCAACTCACTACCAATTGCATCACTGAATTCTTATGGGATGAAGCAATTGAGCGTGCTACTTATCTTGACGACGTTCTCAAGGAGACTGGCAAACCAATTGGTATTTTGCACGGCCTTCCAATCTCTGTCAAAGAACATATTGGAATCAAAGGAAAGACATGCAACACCGGTTATGGAGCTTATGCTGATTTTGTAGCTCCTGATGATGCTTTGATCTTGAAAGCTTTTTTGAAAGCTGGTGCTGTATTCCATGTTAGAACTACTCAGCCCCAAAGCATTATGCACATTGAGACTGAAAGTGCTTTGTTTGGCGTAACTGTCAATCCTTATAATACCAAGCTTTCTTGCGGTGGTTCTTCTGGCGGAGAAGGCTCCTTAGTTGGTGGTTACGGTTCTCCTTTGGGAATCGGAACTGATATTGGCGGAAGTATTCGTACTCCCGCTGCTGCTCAAGGTCTTTTTGGCGTACGTAATACCGTAGGACGTAGTTCTTTAAAAGGTTGTTTTAAAGAACCTATGACTGGTAATGATACAATTGGTCTTGCAATTGGTCCTATTTCTCGCTCTTTGTACGGTTGTGATATGTTTATTCAAGCTGTTCTTGATTATGAGCCTTATAAATATGATCACTTAAATGTAGCTCTTCCATGGGTTAAAGCTGATCGTCCTAAGAAGCTTCGTATTGGTGTCGAAGTATGGGATGGACATGTTATGCCTCATCCTCCTGTTGTTCGTGCTATCAAAGAATTGGAAGCTAAGATCAAGAGCTACAAGGGTGATGTAGAAATAGAAGTTGTTCCCTATGAATCTTATAAGCCTTGGTATGCTTGGAGTATCATTTCAGCATTATATTATCCCGATGGAGCTGCTGATGATAAGCGCACTATGGATGCTATCAATGAACCTCATTGTGTTATGACAGACTATATAATGAACCATGAATTTGTTAAGCCTATGTCTGTTACAGAACTCTTTGCCAAAAATCACGAAAGAGACGTATTCCGTGCCGAGCATGCTGAACATTGGCACAAATATGATATTGACGTATTGATCTGCCCTTCATCTCCATTCTCTGCTCCTAAGCAGCGTACAACTAAATACTGGTCCTATACTTCTCACTGGAACTTGGTTGATTACCCCAGTGTTATCTTCCCTGCTTCTACCACTTTAGATACTGATCTTCCTGTGCCTGATTATAAGCCTGTTAGTCCTATGGATGAGTATGTTTATGGCTTGTATGGAGGCCCCGAGGAGTACAAAAACGCTCCTGTTGCTCTTCAATTGGTTGGCTTCCGTTATCAAGATGAGAAGGTCTTCGCTGCTATGAGTGTCATTGAAGAGATTCAAAAGTCTTAAGCATTCATACGTCGTGTATACACACACGCGCACACGTAAATGTGCTGACTTTAAACTCTGGGTTAGGAAAGTCTAAACACACACACACACACACACACACAATTGCACACATTTTTATTTTTTGTATTCTTTTTTTTGGTAGCTGGACTTTCAAGCGTAATACAATGAGAAGCCTTTTCGAAAACGTTTGTAGATCAGATTGTGGACGTAAGAAATAAAGTTAGTTAGTCCCATTTGAGTCAACGCTCTATAGAACTATATTTTAGCTTATTGGCCGTATACGGCTTAGCAACTTTATATTGGGTATATAGCCAATTTTTTTTTCAACTATACTTCGACTTTTGCTTCACAGGAACGCAAATTTGTTATAATTGAAAATGCTGAAAACTAACCTCGGTACTACAGTTTATCAAGTTTCAGGCATAAACACTAGTCGATCGCTGCCAGACTGGATAGCACGAAGACGTAAAAGAGAGCTGAAAGAAGACTTGGAGTACGCTAATAGAGTAGAGTTGATCCAAGATTTTGAGTTCGAAGAAGCATCTAACAAGTTAAAGATTTCAGAAGATGGTGGGTTTATTATGGCTACAGGTACCTACAAGCCACAAATACATGTGTATGATTTATTGAATTTGGCATTGAAGTTTACAAGACATACAGATAGCGAGAATATTGACTTTGTTGTACTTTCAGATGACTGGACGAAATCAGCACACCTTCAAAATGATAGATGGATTGAATTTCAAGTACAAGGAGGTATGCATACAAGAACAAGGATACCCATGTTTGGTAGATCGCTTGGGTATGATAAACGTAGCTGCGATTTAATGGTTGCAGCTACAGGATCAGAAGTTTTTAGGTTAAATTTGGATCATGGTAAATTTTTATCATCGTTACATGTTCAAGAAACAGAAGGAGTTAATGATGTTGTTATAAATGAATATAATCAACTAGTTGCATGCGGAACAGATGCTGGTGTAGTTGAATTTTTTGATACAAGAGCATCGCCTAAATCAGTTGCTGCAGTGTCGGTAGGGCCGAACACTACAGTTACAAAACTTGCATATAAAGATGGGCTAACTTTAGCAGCAGGTACAGGAGATGGAAGAACATTGTTATGGGATTTGCGTCAAAGTACGCCGATTACAGTAAGAGATCAAGGATATGGATTTAGTATTAAGACACTTGAATTTGTTGGAAGTTCTAAGGATAGGATTATGTCTGGAGATCAAGCGGGTTTAAAAATTTGGGAGTATAATAGCTCTAAGCAGAATGTAGTATGGTCAGTTGGAGTTGAAGGGATGAATGATGCAGTATGGTACAAGGATAGTGGTATGGTTATGACAGCTAATGAAGGGAGGCCCATGCATGCCTTTTATATACCTGCGCTTGGAGCAGCACCTAAATGGTGTTCATTTTTAGATTCTATTACTGAAGAAATGGAAGAATCTACAGAACAAAGTATATACCAAAATTACAGATTTGTTACGAGACGTGAGCTTGCCGCTTTAGGATTAGATCATTTACGTGGTACTAAAACGGTACGAGCTTATATGCATGGATTTTTTATTGATCAAAGATTATATGATCAAGCCCGTCTTGTCGCAGATCCCGATGCAGCAGCTAAGGCACGTCAAGATACGATTAGAAAGAAACTTGAAGCACAGAGAAGCTCACGTATTAGGAGTTCTAAAGCAGGAGTTAGTTCGATTAAACCTACTACTAAGTCCGAAGCGACAGCACTTAAAGACTCAAGATTTTCTGCGGTTCTTGATGATGATGATTTTGCTATTGAGTAAAGAGATCCAATCTTGCTATTGAATAAGAGCGAATACGAGACATTTTTTAAAGAACTGAATTATGCATGACAAAAGAGATAAGTTATTTGTATTAGGTAAGTAGACCAAATTTACTTGGAAGAAGCTTTTATTTTTTTAACACCCAGTCCCTCTGTATATATAGATAGACTAACATGTACGAAAATGTATTGTAGTGAGTTTGGGTCCTCAAACAGAAGCACAAAGAATATTACCTGAAGACTTTTATGAACATCCTGAAGAAGTTTGGAGTATTTATAATTATAGGAGATTAATAGCAGCAAAGACAAAATGTGATAAACCTTTAGAGATTCTAAATAAGGTGGTTCAATGGGCCAACCAGAATCAAGATAATACACTTACGGTATCGTTAGATACAGATATTCGATTAAATGCTGCAGGATACCCTACAGAGTGTAAATTAATAAAAGTTAGAGGTGATATCTTTCGACAAAAATGTACTGGGTTTGATTGCACTAATATTGAAGTAGAGAAAGTTGAAGAATGGGAAAATGCTACTGAAGAACAACTAAATAATGTGCCTAAATGTTCACAGTGTGGTGATCTAATGAGGCCTGATGTTGTTTGGGATGGTGAACCATTACCGCTTACAGCTATTGATGCAATAGACAGTTTTACTGACTCAGATATATCGGAAGTCATAGTAGTTGGTAATGTTAATGAATGGCCAATTGCAGGATACGTAAGACGATTACAAATTCGAGGTTGCCCTGTTACAATATATGACATGGAAGGTAAAGTGGTTCAACATTAGATTTTATGACATGGTTATTCTTAAGTTATGATGAAACAGTGATATATCTGTGAATAAAAAGTATATAGGGGGAAAGAGTTAGATCCTAAAATGGATTCCAGGTAAATTATTAGAATGAAAGTGCATTCTAAATATATAAAAGCATTTTAAACTACTATATAGAATAATTTAATGCTAAAAGACAATAAAGAAACTATTTACTTGATCTCCATTCTGAACGAAGTCCAAGCAATGATGAGATGACACCGCATGCACCAACTGTTCTATCACTAAACAAACCATAAAGACCAGTAGTAGGAATAGTAATATCACATACATCTTGTAAAAGTTGAAGTAATACAGGACGAACTTGAGCACATGCTGCCTTCAAAGCTGTCTTATCTTGTTCATCGCAAGATTCAGAGGCCGTTGCCTTACGTAGTGCACATATTTGTTCCAAAAGTGATAATAAACGGTAAAGTCCACCAGCAATACCAGTAGCAAGTGCAAGTGCCCAAAATGTAAAAGCGCGTCTTTGAGCAACTGCAGCTGTCAAACTTTTAGTAGGTTGAAGTACCTTCAAATGAAGAAACAAGAACAATGAGTCATGTGTGAAATACAAAGCCATTCCTAATTGTTTCAATACTGCAATATAGCGCAAAATTGAATCACCTTGCTTATTGTCAAGAACTTTTGCAGCTGCTTGCAAATGACTCAGAGGTTTACCAACACGAAAGATCTTACGCGCTGTAGCAAGTTGAGACATTAAAGCACGCCAACGTGCTGTTTGAGGTGTATCAACTGCAGCTAAAAATCTCGCAGTATATTGAGCAAGACGTACAAGTTTGTCACGACCTTGTGTTTTGTCAAGTAATTTAACTGACTGAGAGTATAAAGGGTGGTACACGATTGAATCTTTCATCATGCGTACTAAATAACAGGTTTTAAAGTGATTTAGTGAATAGGAAAATTAAATCAAAGTGAGAAAATAAATAAAGATAAAAAATCAACAAATAGCGCGTAATCTTCTTACTCTTTTCTTTGTATTTTAAGAGAAGCGAACAAAGCAACAGCAAAAAAAGATATGAAGAAAAAGAATGGTTCAAGAGTTTCGAAAAATCCGGGGTCACACGGAGAGTGATTTAGGCAAAGGGTGGACCTCGGGCTAGCGGTTTGATAAGCACATGCGGCTTAAGCGCCAAAGTAAAGATCGAAGAAAAAAGATTTGAGGATCAAGGGTTTTCATTATTGAAAAATCAACCGTTGTAAAGTTACTGGTACTTACACTACTGAGATTCGTACGAGGTGCTTGAAACAGAAGACAAATATACCTTGAATGATCTGAAATGTATTGAAAAGATGACAATGGATGATTCAAATTATATAGTTATAGGATTGAGTGGTGCAACTAGTTCTGGTAAAACGACTATAGGAAGATTGCTGTATAATATCTTCGCAGAATCAGTTTTGATTCATCAAGATGATTTCTATAAAACTGATGATGATATTCCAATGAAAGATGGTTTAGCAAATTGGGATTGTAGAGAAGCATTGAAGTTGGACGATTTCTATAAAGCGTTAAAGAAAATAAAAGAAATAGGCGAAGTACCAATATACGAAACACTAGAAAAGTCAGATATGGAATATTTAGATATTCTTTCAAATAATGATACTATAGAATTGCGAAATAAATTCAAAGGTAAGAAAATAGCCATTGTTGATGGGTTCATGTTGTTCTGTGAAGAAAAATATATACCATTATATGATCTTCGTATATTCTTATATGCCGACTACAACGTGTTGAAAGAACGCAGAGAGTCCAGAAAAGGTTACTGGACAGAGCAAGGATTCTGGGAAGACCCACCAGAATATTTCGACAAAATTGTATGGCCAGCATATGTTGCTGAGAATAATAAATTCTTTGTAAATAAGGAAGAATGTTATGGAGAAGAAAGCGAATATTCAAAGGAGAGAAAAATTGTCATGATAGAAAGCAAGCAAGATGAAATCACACAAATGCTAAAGATAATACTGCACAAGTTGCAAAATCTATAGTAATGATCATGGCAATGCCATGATCATTTATATTATAACAAAATCCACATACTAGATAGATATATCAGATAAGTTAGATATAAGTTGAGCAAGACATCTTCTAGTTCCAGGATCGTCTCTAAGTGTTAATGTAAATGTACCATTTTGAAGTTGTACAGGTAAACATTGACGCAGAGCTTCACGAGCTCTAGGATTATCGGAAAGTCTTAAATAACATCTAACAACATGTTTCAATAATCTAATTGTAGGGTGATCAGCTAATTGTATAACCATATTAGCTAGTACTGTGCCAACAGCATAAAATCTTTCGTATGATTGGCACACATATGTGAGACCCATGTCACTTGAAAGTATCTTCTGTACAACAAATATAGCAACAGTTTTAGATAACTCAGATCCAAATTCCATTATCCTTAATGCTAATGGTATAACCTCAGTAGATAAAAGAAAATCAATAACGTCGGGCGAATCATTTTTTACCAATGCTCCAATTACACCTAAAGATGTTAATCTAAGGTATTCGAAATGTTTTGTCTTTGATGTTGTATTAAGAAAAGGGTAAAGAAAAAGGGGCATATGAGCTTCAAGAAACAAAACTTTAGTTTCTTGATGAGATGCAACACATTGTAGCAGACTAAGACAATTGCATACTCTGCTTGATTCTGGTACTGAAAGTGCTTGACTGTTAAGTGCTGGATAAATAGACAAAATCTCCTCTAAGAGTAATGTCATGATACCAAAACTATGCCATAAATATAAAGCAAGATCGTCATATTGTTCGCGTCTTTTCCCTAATTCTAACAATGCTTGATCTCTTGTTTGTTCATTGTATAGTTCTACAAGCCATTGAACAACCTGTGGATCATCTTCTACTTTCTTTAGCACAGCAGGCACAGAAGGTAAATCTGTAGGTATTTGATCTATTATACCTGAATGTTTAGTTAATCCATTTTCTAGGTTATTTGTGTACGAATGATCTACCCAGTCATAACCTAAAGACTGATTAGAGTGTAGAGCTGCCATACTGAAAGCAACGAAAAGAAGGGCAAGTTGAAAGAGTGACAGCCCTTCTAGACAAATCAGGATATATAATCAGTCTAAAAAATTGGTATCACAAAATTGTACAAATGGAAACAAGTACGTATCTATAAAAGCTTATTTCAAAACAAATTTGACTGATGAACAAACTTGTATATGCAGCCACAAAATTTGGTAGAAAAAGCGATCACCTGAACCAGTAAAGTGAAGAGAGGAAAAAGAGGGCTATAAAAAAAAGGGTAGAATATAATCAGGTAAGGGTTTCTAATTTTAGTAGGTCACCTACAACAAACAAAAGAGCTGAAAAATTAGCCATATAACAACTGAGTCGCCTTTTACACGAGAACATTACAAAACTTGTATAGTGTTACACCCTTTTACAAATTGCTTGCTTTATAAAAGTATTGAAACAAGAGTAAATAGCTCATTGTTTTTTCTTTATACCTCGCCATTTTAGTTGGGTAATTGGCAGTAATTGTATTTTCTAAAAGCAAATAAATAAAGGAGGAAGGAGATCTGAAGTACCACACATATACTTACACACCTATTAAAAGACGGAGACTCGTTTCGAAAAGTTCATTCCTTTTGCATCTTGTGATTTTACTTAGCAGAAAATATCACAATAGACGTGAGAAAAGTAAGCAATAACTTGTACGCGGAAAAGGAGTAATGGATTCTTCAGTGACTTCACAAATACTGTCTGCTTTAGAAGTAGTCCATGACCCTAAAATTTCTAATCAAAGCAGGTTACAGGCTCAAGCGTACTTAGAATCTTTGAAAGGACATAAAGAGACTGCTTTTTATGGTTATAATTTGGCAAAGAATGATAACCATTTTGATTCAACTGTTAGACATTTTGGTCTGAGTTTATTGCAAAATGCTATTGCTACTTGCCCTGATTCTGACTGGACTATAGCTAAACCCATTGCTCAATATGTCATAGAATTAGCCTCTACATTATCTGATAATGATCCTTTTTTTGTGAGTGAAAAAGTTGTTGTTTTATGGGTTTGGATAGCTAAGAGATTTTGGGCAATTGATAAATGGATCGATATGGACTCTTTGCTGGATACGTTATGGACAACTTCTCCCCAAGCAAGATTAGTATCTATGACTATTCTTAAAAACCTTTTTGAAGATGTGTTTCTCATAGATGATCCAATTGCAGCTATAAATTCCGCTTGCCTCACTGCTCAATGCATCGAAATCACTACTCCAGTTTCCATCCTTTCTGCTACTTACAGAGAACGCAATCCTGATGTGGTAGCTTTAAGGCATAATGATGACGGCTGGCTAGTCCGATTTTCAGAGTTTTTATCTGAATGCTTACAAACTTCTCAACAAGATCAAAAGTATCTTTTGCGTGTATTGGAGGTCCTTAAATCGACTTTACTTTGGGTATCAATTAGGGCTATCATTCGAGCAAATATTTTGCCATTGGTATGTCAGTGCCTTTCTAATCCTAGTGCCAAAGTTCGTGCTTTGGCTGTAGATTGCTTGCATATTCTTGTAACTAGGCATTATTCCCGTGACGAAGACTTTTCTGTTCTTGTAGGTGTTATATTTCTTCCAGATTCATTGGCTTCGTTTTCTGAAATTTTTAATTCTATCCCTGCTGATTCTGATGAGTTAGATGAAGACAATTACAATTTTGTTAAAAAGTTTGTTGAACTTATTGTCTCGCTTGCTGATCATTTCACTGTTGTAAAATCGAGATTTGCTGGTCCTGTAAATCTTGATGCATACCTTGAGCTTGTTCTTCAAACAACGACACATCCAAGTCTGATTGTTTCTCATCTTTCTTTGCCTTTTTGGAGTAATTTACTCAGACTCTCGGATCCGATAACTTTGGGTTCCGAATCTGACCTTATTAGGAGACTTTTAGAATTTTCTGCTGATAGAATAATTAATTTTGAAGCTGTCGTTGAAGACAATAAAACAATGGAATTTTTGGATTTAGATTTTGATACTAAAGTTGAAAGACAAACCTTTTTGGCCGAGTATGAGCACGCTATTGTTGATGTTATAAGGTTATCTACCTGCAGAGATCCATTTAATTCTTTGATTTGGATACGGGATCATGTTAATGCATTTTTCTCGGCATGGTCGGCGCCAGGTGCTCTGGACGGATCTGGTATGATTCTACCTAAATCAAACATTTCTTGCATTATGGCTATTGGTCAGTTTAGCATGATTGAAGCGTCTTTGCGTGGTATAGACAGATGGAAAGTATGGTATACTGAAATTGATTTCGCAAAAAAGTATTCTGAAATTAGCGACTTCATTAAAAATTGGTGTCAAGAATTGCTCGAATTACCTAATAATCAGCCTGTTCTTGCTAAGAAATATATTAAAACAATGGTTTTGTTTACTCCTTATTTATCACAATATAGTGATTTACTATTTAAAGTCTTGGAGAAATGTCTTGAAGCTTGTATTTTTGAAACACCTGAGAATACTTCCGATGAAATTGTTAAAGCTGTTAATGATGTTAGAAGCAGTTGTGGTGTTGAAATTAACAGACTTGCGTATCTTATACCCGGAACACTCAATGCTTTTTATGGCGATTTAGAAAGAGTTGTAAGTCAGCTTGTTGAGAACAGTAAGCTTTCAAAACATGAAAGTGTGATACTGTTTGCTTTTCTTTTAGTAGTTTCTCAAAGATGCCAGTCTGAAAACAAAGCAGAACGATTTGCAAATGTTGTTGATCCTATACTTGGTAAATGGAGAAACGAATCTACTATAAAAATGCTTTCTTCGCTATCTGATTTTATGGAACAAATTGGCATAGCACAGATTGGAGAGTATTTTAATTTTAGAGGGGTTAGTGATATTTCTGATCTTATGGCTGCACCTATGGATGATAATGGAAGGTTGTTAAAAGCACAGCTTCAAGATCATTGGTCTTCGTTGTTCTTAGCAAGGCCTACAAGGATTTTTATTCAGTACACGATAGAAAAACTGAACCACCAATCAGCGGAGTATCAAGACCTATTACAATTATGGACACCTAGGGTGCAAGAGTTGTTACCATATTTGTTGAAGTTAGTCAGTCAAATTTCAGCATTTTGTTCGCCTGACAGTTGGAAAGAGTTTTCACCTGAAGTTAGGACATTTCTTAGACAAAGTTGCACTGAAAGGTTTTGGCAAGCAGGACTTTCAAATCAGTCTAAAGATGAATTTTTGCAACAACATGAATCTGCAGCTAAGACACTTCAAGATTTTGCAGATTCATTAGGAACTATTGTGAGATATACAAGAGAGTATGCATATTTAGCACTGAGTTCGATTTCACAGTTGGATGGAGTTTTGTACGAGATACCCAGTATAGGTGTAGAGCTTTCAGAAGCATTGATTGGCATTCCATCGGGAATGACATATCATAGCTGCCGACATATGGTGACGTTACTTGTGAGACCACTTATTAAGAATTGTCCACCCAAATGTGCTAGTGAATTTTTAGGTGATTTTCTACCTCCTATGCTAGGACAAATTGAAAAAGTTGTTGAAAGATTTAAACGTAGCGAGATTTCTAATGAGGCTCATGAGATTGGAGAAGTTGAAGATGAAAATCTTACAGACGAGATTATGGAAGAGCATCAGTTTCTTCAATTCGGGCATGCGACATGCCGACTTTTATTGGATGTTGTTAGTGCAGTTGTTCCATTAAACGATGAAAATGAGATGGATGATGGAACAGATAGAAGGGAAAGTGTCGAGATGAGTCCAAAAGGGAAAGAAAGGCCATATAAGAGAAGGAAAGATCAAGATTATCTTATTGGGACGAATAATGAAGTACTTGAATCGTTTTTACAACTTTCTAAAAGACTACTAATGATACCAGACAACAAGACAGTTCTTACTACGGGATATGCATTAAGAGAGGCGATACCCAAGATTCCAGTAGGAAGACACAACGATACAGATTCATTTCTCGTATTTCAATTACTTCCACTTTGTTTAACTATTATTCAAGAAAGAAAGAGTGCAGAGAGTGCTAACGAAGCTGAGTATATTGCTACATTGATATTTGCGAGATACCTAAAAAGGAATGGGGAAATAGGTTTAAATGACCTATTTGGAAAGATGATGAGCAATGTTAGCGCCAATGCGTGGAGTGATCTTGAAGTTCAACTTGAAAGAGCACCAAATTTAAAACAAAGAAGAGGTATTCTTGTTCAGTTTTTGACGGTGAGTGGTCATATAGAATGGACAGAAAAATTAGAACAGGATAGATGGAAAGAGAGAACCAAACAATTAAAAGCAGCAGCTAAATCAACATGGTTACCTAAAGCTGCCAAAAATAATGACCCAGATGCATATTTGGACGAAGGATTCACGAATCTGTTCATGGAATAGGTGAATTGTCTGAGCACCACACATGAAAGAGCAAAGACAAAAATAGAAAAGAGATCATTATGCTTTTTTCTTTTTGTTATAATATATAATTTATTATTCATTAAAAAACAAGATATGCAAAAGCATCGCTACATCCACCTTGCTAACCAGAAAAAGAAACCAATAAGTACAAAAAACAAAGCCCATACTTTTATCGGTATTCCTGCTCTTCTTGCAGCATTGATCATTCTATTACTTGTACGTTTTAATAATTGTGAAGTTCCTTCAAATCTGTTACCAATAAGATCAATTAAAGAATTTGATTCACGTATTTCGTCACCAATTTTTGACGTTAAATTCTTTAACATTTTCACTTTATCGTGCAAAATTTCAACCTCGCCATCGTTTTGTGATTCTAGATCTTCTAATTGTCTGGTACTTAATCTTTCTTGTGTTGCAATAGGAAATCCTTGGACTGTGTTTGGTCGAGGAATAGGACTCGGTCGTGAACCAAATAGTTGTGTGCGTTGCTCTCTCTGATGTAAATTATTCCCATACCTAAAAAAAGTTAGCAATCAGTCATATTTGGCATTATTCGTTTTGCTTTTTGACCTACCTTCCAGTATTCATATTCTTTTTGTTGCGTAAAATGTGTACAAGTGCCTAGATATCAAAAGGGAGAAAAAAGTACTATAAGGGGGTTTCCCAGCTAATTTAGTGAACGTGACATAAGGTGATCAGGTGGTACATTCAAGAAAAACGAAGTAGTGAAATAGAAAGCTGACGGCACATAACGGTTATATAACTTATACTAATACCACAATATACTATACAGCATATTAAACAAGATTATCAAGTAGAGCTTCAATAGCTCCTTGAACATTACCGCCAGACCTTCGCAGAGCTCTAACGTTTCTATCAAAATCATAGAATCCAAGCTCGTTCAATTGACGAAGTTGTTCTTCATATCTCTCCTCTGGAGGACGAGAATCTTGCTCTTGTTGTGGGGGTGTAAGCAAAGATGCCAAATTAGGATTGAGTAAGGCTGCAAATGGATTGGAATTAGGTATAGTGCCATCGGCGTTAGGTGCATTAGGAAGAGACGCATCACCAGGACGTCCTGGTATAGGCACAGTGGAAGCATGTTCGTTTGAGCCGCCTTGTGCTGCATTGATTGTTTGTAACATAGACATATATTCAAGTGGACTCAAAGGGGGTGGGAGATTGCCGCTACCAAATAAGCCCTCTCCATTATTATTCCCAGATCCATCGGTAGAACCAGTTCCAGTACCACTTGCACCACCACCAAGAGGAGGCTGAGATCCCATACCATTAGCTTGCATAGCAAGATTAACTTGCATTGCTTGACGAATCATATCAGGATTAAGCATGATTCTTCTCATTTCTGGATTTCTAAGTAATGTAGCAAACTGAGAAGCACCAGGACCAAGTTGTTGTCGGAACATAGGTGAATTTACTAACTGGTCAATAGCCCTATCGTCTTGAAACATACTTTGCATAGCATGCATTACCGATGGATCATCCATCATAGACAATAAAGCCTCTTGATTAAAATTATCCATACCACCATCTGGTCCAAACATAGATGCTGAAGGAAGATTTGCAAGACCTGCATATCTTGCACCAGTGAGATCAGCTAATGGGTTATCAAGACCTTGACCAGCTGCCATATCAATTGCAGGTGTGGCAGTACCAAGAGCAGATGCAGTAGAACTATTATTTGAAGCACCGGTAGGAAGTGCTGCAGATTTAACAAGATGAACAGTATGACCAGATTTGATCTTATATGTTTCAATAGTCTCTGTGTCCTTCAGGACTCTTCCAGAATAAATAAGTCGCTGTTGATTAGCAGGAATATTGAATACAGATTCAATTTGCAGCTTAAGCTCAGAAACAACCGTACTAGGAGATACGGATAAAGTGTGTTTTTGGTCTCCAGAAGATCTATAAAAAACAAGGGTTAGTAACAAGAAAGAGAAGTAGAGGGTTCTACAAGGAATAAGACAGAGAGATGTATCTCAATAGATCTTCAAACTTCGTGGTTTACTACGAAGTATAAGACAATAAAGATGCAAGATCTGTTTTGATCCTCCTGATATTTACATACTTGATAGTGAAAGTTACAGGTTCAGCAGACATTATTTGTACAGGTGTCAGGGGAAAGAAAGATAAAGGTAAAGTGTATTGGATAGTGAAAGAAGGAAAAGGAATGAAGGTGGAGCGATGTGGATTAGGGATTTACTAATTCATCTGTGAAGTGAGAAAGTGCACGCTATCGATGAGAGTTTAATAAGGAAAAGAAAGTGGAGGAATATACATGAGAAAAAAAAGAGTATAAGATAAATTAAGCGAGTAACCTTTGTAAAAATTAATCAGATTTGAGATCTTTGTACATGCGCCAAATTAGGAAATAAGAGGCTATAAAAGATAAAGTTCCTGTGAGAATACCATAAACTGTACAGCCAATGAGAATATAAACAAAATATATGATTGCGCTTGATATTCCATGCAAATGTAAACGAAATGTATAATACCATATAGAGTATACGAATACCCATACAGTGCTACCAGCACCAATTGTCATTGATCTCCATTGCCAACGATAATCTTCATGAACAAGACCAAAGTATGTAGAAACAATAGAGACATCGACCACTACAACACTTGATATTACAAGTACAATAGCTAAAAAGCCATACATGTAGTAATAGCTGGTTTTGTCTCTCCATAGAGATTGATATATAAAATAGAGCTCCACAAATATGACAGAGAATGATATGCCACCACCTATAAGAGCAGCAGGTAAAGTTTGAAGGATTAACGGAAGTCTAGAATTGTGAGATAGCTTAGAATCATCCAAGACTTTTGAAGAGATATTCTGTGAAGCAAATGCTATACCAAATTTATTGGTAAACATTTCGGCTGTGTAAGAGCCAACTGCGGCAAGAGGCAGAGATATGAAAAGCCACATAGATATAAGAGCACAAAGAGTTCCAAAGGGTAATGCTGAACTTGATTGTTGGGCCCATATAAGTAAATTGACAATAAATACGACAATAAATACAGCTCCAGGTACAAGAGTAGCTGTCGTTATAGCAGTTTGCAACCATGAAACGCGATTACTATTTGTGGTGGTCAGTGATAAATAGATATATCTGCTTGATACTCCAGCTAAAGAGCCCATAAATGCAAAAAAGAATAAAGCAAATGACAAAAAACCGCCACGATAAGAAGGATTAAGAATGCCAAAAACTGCAAGCAATACAGCAACTGAAGACATTACAGCAAGCTGTATACCAAAACCAATAAGCGCAGATAAGATTTCAGGATTTTGAGGAGGCTTAAAAACATCAAATTGAATTGACTTCCAGCCATAATCATCTTTTGAAGCTATACTTGTATCAGATAAGTCTCTATATAAAGTTCTAACCATAATCATTGCGACAATAAGAGATAAAGCGCCAGCTATAGAAATAGCATTTATAAGAGCTAACCAATGTATTTTATTTGAGGTTTCTTTCAAAGTCAAATATCTATCCCATCTATGAGACCATGAAATTGAAGTATCTTCAACCCAATATACAGAATAACTGTAAGTTACTTCAAGATTATTTTGAATAGTTTCATCCTTAGATATTTCAGGTAGTATCAATGGCGATACTTTTGCATCTTGTTCAGTATCCTCGGAGCATTTTGGGTTTAATCCTTCTATTGATTTCGGAAATACTTCAAAACCAACGACAGAAAACCCGTCTTGATCATCTTCGGCAGGCCTATACCTTAGAAGTAATGTATAATGATTATAAAAATGTACTGAACCATCATCATGTATAAACCCAATAGGAAAGCCAGCTTCGTAGTACTTTATACCCTGATCAACAGAAGAATAAGTAGTAGCACCTGGTAAATTCTCGACTATCCATTCAATTTTATATTGATCGTTAATCATTGATCTAGCTTTCGATATAAGTTTTGAATCAAAATTGACTTTACAAAGCTCTTTACATTGATTATCTGATTTCATAAGAAGCTCAATATCGGAGCCCATAATTCTGTCTCCACTTAGAACTTCCCCTAAATTCAAAGAAATATGTTTTCTTGCATTTTGACTGGGTTTACATACAAACCCAATGTCGTAATAAGCGTATGGTAATTCTGTATTATCACCAATGACTTTGTTCACTAATAAAGGCACCTTTTCTTTTTCTTTGTATGCATGCACTGACCATCCTGGTATATAAAATGCGTAGAGTGATGGGATAAATAAAATGATATGTAGTAAACCGATCATGGTTAGGAATAAATATGACGGAAGGGGCGGATTTAGAGGGAGGACAAAGAAGTAAGTACAGGAAGACGGAGAGAAGTAAGTATAGAGAGATTAAGGAATGATATTTATCAAATAAACAAGTAACAATATAAGACAACAAATGCCAGAGATACCAACAATGATGCGTATCTTCTCTATAAAATAGTCAAGAATGGGGAAATATAAGTAAGAAGTAAGAAGTTGAAATATGTTTGAAGGATCTACGTTTATCCTATACTAATAAAATAACGAAAAAAGCGAACCCTTAACCTCTAAATGTACGGCTGGATTTGCTCCTTTTATTTTAGCTCTTTTTAACCCTTATCAAATTGTTACACAACTACTATTTTATACACATTCTTTCGCATTTGTATATAAACTTCCCTTTTTATAAAAATCATCTTGATAAGAATAAAATAGAATAGCTAGTCATGTCTGGTTGGTCTGCAAATGCTGAAAACAAACGGCTGCTACTTGTGAGTATAATGTGAGACATTGAATATGTCTTTGTATAGCGATTTAACTTTTTATTAACCTCTTTTAATAGGAACTTCAAAAGCAGCCAGACAATAGAAAATGTTTTGATTGTAAAGCACCCACCCCACAATGGGCTTCACCCAAGTTTGGTATATTTATATGTTTAGAATGTGCAGGCTTACACCGTGGTTTAGGTGTTCATATCTCGTTCGTACGATCGATTACCATGGACGATTTTAAACCTGATGAACTCAAGAAAATGCAAATCGGTGGCAATGAAAGAGCCCAAAACTATTTCGAAAGTAATGGCTACGATTCTTTAATGTCCTTTCAACAAAAATATCAGTCTGAGTTTGCCGAGGATTATAAAGATATTTTGAATGCTGAAGTACAAGGTATCGAATATATAAAGAAAGAACGCGTTGCTACAACTACACGTACACCTTCAGCACATTCTTCGGTATCCTCAAGTTCGTTTGCAACTGATCAGAAACAAAAGAATGAAGATTTTTTTGCACGCAAAGGTTTAGAGAATAGTTCCAAATCAGATGACGTCCCTCCATCTCAAGGTGGTAAATATGGTGGGTTTGGCAATTCTGGAAATGCCGGTCCCAGCACTACTTCTGATCCTTTTACAAGCTTTACACGTGGTATGGGATTTTTTGCATCTAAGATTACACAAACAGTAGAGACTGCAAAGAAGGAAATTATTGATCCACGAATGAAGAATATTGCTGGCTCAGATATCGGTCAAAGTGCACGCACTGCTATGCTTCAATTTGGGCAAAAGATGCAAGAAACGGGTAAATATGGAATGGAAACTTTTCAAGAATTTACCTCTGAACGTACTGGCAGTAGCTCGAAGGATAATAAATTCGCTGGTTTATTTGAAGGTTTAGGTAAAGAATCAACTGACGAATCTATTGAGCCTGCATTTGGTCTCAGTAAACCAAACGAGAAAACCAAATTGGATAGTTACCGAAACTTCGATGAGTAATGCCTACCAATTGTGCGAATATGTGCACATATCTCTTTATGTATAAATAAATATTAAATACTTGTGTTTAACTTATACAAAATAATATGCAATGCCACCACAAACCATCATACTGGCAAATGTCCACCATAAGAAATCATAATCGTACCTGGTATTCCTTAAATTTTGTCTTATATGCTCATAATCGCTGCGTCTTAATCCACGTTTGCTTACTGAGCCTGTTGCAGAAGTAGTATCTGTTGCTTCAGCTGGTGCTGCTGTAGGATTTAATGTAATTGTGGGAAGCATCATAGGTGGTCTGTATTTCAAATACATGGGATTCATAGGCGTTCCATCCCATTCATATAGGCGTAACATATAGTTTCCGAGATAATTGTCAACAAGGATTTCGAAATACTTAAATATCGTAAGTTGGTTATATCTCATGTATGTTGAAAATCCCATATCTGAACAAGGATCGGAAACAAGCTGCCTACCATCTACCGCTATAGGTTCTAACATCAGTGAATTATTAGCCGCTATATAATATGAACCATGTTGAAACGTAAGCGCTGCGGTTGGACAACCAGGCGTCCCTGGATTAGATGTGACTGAATACACTGCCATCTCCCAATAACCATCGTCTGTGAATGAAAACGAAATACCTGGATGATCTGGTTCTTGAAGATATTCATCAACTGGGTCATAAAATCCAGGACCGGTAAATACTGCATCTGACATAGATGACCATGTACCATATAATGATGTCACATTATTATTAGTATCTTGTGCCAGCACAAAGGGTATAATACTAGATACTAATGCTACTATGTTCATTATTCGTATGTGTGTAAAAAAATGAACAAACCTTTAGCTTTCCTTTATTATTTTGCTTGTTTACCTGCCTGAAACAATTCTTCCTTCTTCTGTTGCTATTGTGGTGTTTTATCGCGAGAAGGAAAAGAAGTATCGAAAAATGAAGGGATTTCTGCTGTTTAATAGGTATTTTAAAGTTTCATTTATTTTAGTGTAACAGTTTTTCTTTGAGATTGGTGATCTAGATGTAGCTATAAACTATTGCAAATATATCCATATTATTACATGATTATATAATTCACGTCCAAATTTCACATTAAAACATGTTTTTATATAAAAATATTATAAACATCACGTAAAATGTTTATATTCACGTATACATATTTACACTGGGAGATCTTTGTAGATTCAGCCGTACAAACTTGAAGAAATAAGATTTAGCTCAACCCAGCCGCCTATTCCTAATTGGGAAATGATATTACTTCACCATTTTTTCAATAATTTCTCTTATTTCCTACCATCCCCTTAAGATTTTCTTTTACATAATTCTTCTGTTTTAGTTACATTTACGCGAATTTATAATATTTACGCGTTTTTAACTATGTCAGCACATATAAAAGAAGAAATACGCGATTTTGAGGACCAATTACTATCTTCTACTGACATATTTAAGGAGAGAGGCATACTTACACCACCCACTACACCTAAGAAGAAGCGAACGCGTTCAAAGACACCTATTTCTCCTAGAAGGCCAAAACTTAAAGAAAATCAGAAGACTGTCGAATTGCAGAACCTTTTTGATCAACATTCGCTACTTACACCAGAAGTATCTTACCTTTACCATGTACTACAGTACTCCAAGAGACTTGTTATAATAACGGGCGCGGGGATATCTGTTGCATCTGGTATTCCAGATTTTCGATCTAATGAAGGTCTTTTTAATGTTATGTGCACAAAATACAATTCTATGAAACGCGGAAAGGACATGTTTGATGCTAATAATGTGCATAAAGATGCTACATCTATCAATAATTACCTGTCCATGATTCAGGAATTATCAGTTACATGCAAGAAGGCTAGAAGCAAGCCAACATTATTTCATTCACTGATATCAGACATTGCATCAGAAGATAGACTTATGAGGCTATACACACAGAACGTTGACGATATAGAGTCACAATTGCCTTCACTTTCTGAGAAGAATCAAGTGGTGCAATTGCATGGCTCAATTACTAAAGTAATGTGTTCAGTATGTGCATACACAGATAACTATGATCCTAATATGTTTGCAAAGACATCAGAAGATGAAGAGTTAAGTTATCCCAGCTGTCCAGAATGTACGGAACTTGATTCAGTGAGGGCAGTTGCAGGTAAAAGAAGACAACGTATAGGGATTGTTAGACCTAAGATTGTACTTTATAATGAACACAATCCAGAATCTGAGGAAATAGGAATGTTAGCAGAAAAAGATTTAAAATCAAGACCAGATGGGATGATTGTAGCTGGTACAACGTTAAAGATTCCAGGCGTTAGAAGGTTTGTTAAAGAATTTTCAAGGTCTATACATGCATCAGCACCTACAACAGGAGGGTGTATTTACATTAATAATGAAACAGATTCAATAAGCGATGATCTGAAATCCTGCTTTGATATGACTTTACAAGGAGATTGCCAAAGGATCCCTGGTTTATTATGGAGTTACGAAAGAGAAAAAGATATAAAGGTTGGCAATTCAAGTCCTAGTAAGAAAAGGATAAAAACAAACAATTAGTAACATTTATAGTTACATCTGTATTAAAAAAACTTGTTGAAAACATGTTTAAATACAGAAGCAGCTTGTTCGCCTTCAATGATATCACCATGACACATAATTAAGTATTGTAGATCCCAAGATACCATAACATTCAATGCCTTTTTAGCATTTTCGCGATCTTTCAAAAATGCGTGATATTGTAACCAAGGTTGAGCATGAGAATTGAGATTTGCAGAAGCAAGTTTTGCAAACAATTTACTCAATATTCCAGATGGTGTAGTATTTCCAGTTTTAGAAAATTGTTTCGTAGCAGGTAAATTAAAAAACAAATCGGCACTTATATGTGCTTTATTGGTCTTGCTGTACATTACTATTTCTTTATTGGGATGACAGGGAACGTACACAAATTCCAATTCATCATCAAGACCTGGCAAATTAATATCAGACGGCTTAACAGCTTTATAAGCAAGAGAGTCATCAAAATAAGTAATAGATGTAGATTCAGGGAGATCCACAAGGACTTTTTCAAGATCTTTAGGAGCTATAATATGCAAATCAGGATAAAGTTCAGCATACTGCTTAATAGCCAAATAATGTTCAATATCAGGTGCAACAAGATAATCAATTTTACCATTACCAAGATCATTTATAATAGTATTAGATTCTTCAGAAATAGGAATTGGGGAGAATACAAGAAGCTTTGATTGCTTTGAACCATCGGTATTGGTTGCATTAACCTTCAAGAAAGTTGCACGTGCACCAAAATCAATACGGTGCATTCTCTTGAATGGAGCATGAACTACAGATAATGTAGGTGTAAGAGATTCGGCAATGGCGTATAAAGGAGTAAAAAACAACATTCTTCAGGGAGGCGATATCGAAAGCAAAGATCTGCACAATATGCGGCTGAGAAAAAAAAAGGCAATTAAATTCATTCATCATCGTCAGGTAGCTCAAATTCATCTTGTGGTTCCTTTGGCTCTTGATTCTCTGACCACTGCGTTAAATCATCAATATATGATACAATTGTCTCAACAGAATCAGAATCCTTTGCCGATAAAGGTAAAAATTCGATCATTCCAAAATCTTGATTCAATTGTACGATTGCTTGATTTAGAGCGTGGTATCTTTTATTTGTATGAGAATCAGCTAAATCATTCAAAAGAAATGAGTCTGGTGATAAAAATCTTCTTATTTGTGCTTTTGAATACCTTTCTGTTATAAGATCCATTTTTGAAAGTATATTAAGATGTGGTAACTCTAGCAATAACATCGCTGACATCGCTGTAAGTGTCGCAGAAAAGTATTTCGTAATATCAACAACATAAGGTGCTTGTAATAAATAAGTAGCACATAATCTCATATTGTGAGCAGTCTTTAAATGATTAATAATTTGTGGTAAAACAGGAAAATGTGTATAAAGTTCGATCTGTCCCGGACAATCAAAAATAAGGTATTCGTCATCATAGTCACCTAGCATTTCATCTAACCAATCAATATTCTTTAATAAAAATTCAAAACAGTATAATAACCCACCATTTGGTCCTAACTTCATTGATTCTGCAACATCGTCAAGATCAATAAGCTCACGTATATCTATCGAATATTCATACTCTACTGGATCTGCTGCTGGATCAAGGTTAACTATATGTGCTGTTCTACCTACTGTTTTAAAATGTGATATTAAGGAGTTTGTAAACGTAGTCTTTCCTACGCCTGCAGGCCCCAGTACCAAGACACCAACTTTCGACATTATCAATATTGATCTTGAAGTAAAAGGCGATCTGGAGAAATATTAATAAAAAAACTTTTTAAACCCTAACTTATGTTATTATGTAGAAAGGTAAAATTTACATATATTAATAAATATAGGGTTCAGAGTAGCGCGCAGTTCACGCTCAATTTCATGTGATCAGGATGAATCAATTTCAAGAGAGTATTATGTACTAGATAAAACATAAAAATACAGTAGGCACAATTGTACATAGCATAGTGTCGCTGTAAGTAAAAATAACACTATAGCTTATCAGTGGCAAGCTGTAGGTGCATGCAGTGTACTCCTTTTCTATCTATACATATAGCCGGGTATACGAACTATATCTATTGGACGCTTGACATTACTGCTGTTGTAACAATAGCTAACAACTAGGCCTTTATGATAATACTTAAGTTCCATTCTGACACACATAAGACCTTCATCAGCTGCAGACTATTCCAGTTCTTAACTAGAAAGGTGCTATACGATGATATCACTATCTGCTTATAAAGTAATCGATCATTGCTCCAATCTTACACGAATCAGAATATCATAATTTATATATTTTTTAGGATAAGCCATACGGGTAGATACTAGAAATAGATAAGCTCGCTTGGCATGAGAGATAAAAGCGAAGCACATGCATACAAGCATATAATCACTTATCTGTACTATTTTAGGAATCAGGTTTTTGATAGACATAGATGACGCCGATACCACTACTTGATGGCGAATATATGCATCATGTATCAGATATGTATAATCTACATGACACATCTATAACTAAGATCGAGATGTTATACAGTGGAGGTAGATATTCGTGCACGGGTGCCTATAACCTTGCAGCATAAAGCATGTTGATGTATTTACTTCATTTATCTCGATCAGCCACCCCGGAGCTGGAGTAGACTGCCATTTTGACAGTTCAGTCCTAATTGGGATAAAGTTAAGGTTTTTAATTAAGTAATAAGGTTTAAAGCTTATATGCACTTTATACACTGTAA